>JAXQQM020058266.1:0-106026 GCA_034641835.2 Pinus albicaulis
CGCTTACGTCAAATACATCCGAGAAAAGATGCTGATATCAAAGTGGGGTTGGTGATGATGCAGTTGGGTGTCTCCTCTCATAAGGCTAGAGAGAGGCTGGTTGTCATGGGCCCACATCTGCATTTAAACTTTTGATTATTAGTTTTGGACGATTAAAATACAAAAAAAATTAGAATTTGGAAAATGTTGAAAATGCTTTTTACCTGAATCATCCCATTGTTCTCCTGCTAGAAGAACCATGTCTCGGTTTCTGCAGAAGTCCATCCCGGCGTATGGAAAGTCCTATATAACAAAAATTTGGCGTTCCAGCCAACGAAAATATGTAGAGGGAAATCTCACAATCTCCCCACCCTCACTGTGGCGGGCCATCAAAGCAACCCAACGAACCATCCTGGGCTCTTGAGGTTGACCAACATCGATAGGAATGTGCTGCAAGGCTAACATGGGGATCCTCTCTAGAGAAAATGTGACTACAATGGACCCATATCCAAAGTTGTTTAGCTTCCCATTCTTTGCTCTGGTAAGTTGGCCTTTCACATTTTCCAACACTGCCTCGCACCAGTTGTATATGGTGCCTCGAAATCAATCTATTGCAATCCGCATATGGGACCCAGTAGCCACCTGCAATGTTGCACTCCCGCACAGTCTAGTAACAGTGAATGCAATAAATTTGAGCTCATGTAGGATGATAGTTTTAATATCAATCATTTTATCCTTGGGGTCTGCTCGATCATCGCAAAAATCTAGTCGAAGACTAGCAATAGACTGGCTACCTGGCCTAGTCCCAAATAGAGATAATTGTTCGCCCCTCTTGGACAAACTAGTCAAAAAATATATATCCTCTAGCTCAATTTCGATCTGGTGGCCGCCAATCACAAAACACTAGTCCTGAGTGTCCCATTTGTTTACTAGCAATGTCAGGAGGTCTACTTGGGCCCTCATGCCCTGTATGGCCTAGAACTTGTACAATCTGCATGCTCTCAATGCCTGCATTGTGGGCATATGATTCATTTCAGCGTCATCTACATCCTCGTGCTCACATTCTCACCAAGTAAGCATTTTTAATGTCCTACAATACACAAAGAGACATTTTAGAACAAACTTGTTTGAAAAATTTTGGGTAAAATTGAGAAATTTAAGTTTTAAAGTTCATTGTGCGGGGTCTGCACCCTTTGCTTACATACAGTGCATAGGTACACATGGGTGTTGTGCAATAGGTGTGAACCCATGAATTTTTTCCTTGTAGGAAAAATTCGGGGTCCGCAGGACGCGCGTGTTGCGCCTGTGGACCCCTGCAAGCGATTTTTTAAACCTATTTTTCCTTAAAAAATGAAATTTAAAGCCTAAAAAAAAATGTAAACGGATGGAATGCAAGTAAAAGAGGACGTGGATTACTTGGAGTTGACAGTTTTCGATTCCGACGGATGGATTTTCTAGAATCTTCACAGGAACTTTTTTACCCAAAAGCTCTCACTTTTCACTCTGAACTCAAATGGTAAAAATGAAGTTAGAAAAGCCCTTTTTATAAGTTTTTTCGAATAAATGAATCTTTAATTTGTTTATTTTTCACTTTAAAAAGGTAATTTTTGAAAACATTTTTATTTATCTTAAACAGGTATGTGTAATGTTTCGAGTTTTTGTGCAGAAAACTAGATTTTTCAGGAAAATTGATCGTTTTTCGACGAAGAGCATACTTTTATCACTTTTTCGGACTCTTTCAAAAATTTACAAAAAAACGAAACCTTCGAGTTCTCTTTTAAGCCCTTTTCAAACTCTCGAAAATTGAAAATATTGTCGAGCACTTGATTATTCAAACTCGTTAAAGTAAATGAATGATCATCCCTTCAGTATAAGTTTACCCCTTTTAGGGACTGAAATGGACTATTTACGAAAAAGGTATACGTTGACTAAGTATGGTCAATAGAGTTCTCGCCCACATTATTTTATCCTTTTTCGGGCTCGAGAGACTAAATTTACGAAAAAGTACACCCATGGAGTTTTCTTAAGTTTTTCTTCTAACTCCCTAAAATTGAAAAACACTGAGTTTCTCCTATATTGAACTCATTAAAATTTAACAGTAAAGGACCTGTTCAATTTTAAGCAGGAATGAACCACTCCTTCTTAGGGTTCGAATTTTAAATTAAGTTTGACTCATCCGAAGGATCAGCTTATAAACAAGCAAATGTTATCCTCCTCAAGCTTGTCAAAAATAAAGAGGTACTTGCCAAAAATGGTGGGGGAAAAGAGAGAAAAAAAAACTTGTTTGTTACATTTTGATTTTCGAAAAACCGTTAACCACTCTTGAACACGACATTTTTGTTCACCTGGGTTGGGAAGTCCTTTTCCTAACAGTTAATCAAACCATATTGAAAGTCTTCA
This sequence comes from Pinus albicaulis, assembly GCA_034641835.2. Lineage (NCBI taxonomy): Eukaryota > Viridiplantae > Streptophyta > Pinopsida > Pinales > Pinaceae > Pinus > Pinus albicaulis. The sequence goes on from JAXQQM020058266.1 coordinate 2,380, forward strand.
GCCAGTTTCTGGGTATTAGTTTTGGGTCAATTGTCACCAAGACATCTGCAGTGTCGTTATGTGTTCAAGAGGACAGTTCAAACAAACCATTAATCTACAAAATATTTGTCTTCCATTTTGACCATCCCTGAGTCAGTCCTTGCCAATATATTTCTTCAAAACTTGATCTATGATTTCGTGTTGTGGGCTAGCCTACAACGGATCACTTTCTATCAACGACAGCTCATTATCTAGGAAGTCAATCTAGAAATCGTCAGTACCTTGAAATCTGCATGCCTCAATGGCAAGTTTCTCGCCTTCGATGACAGGTTGCATCATTGACCTTCGATCGAATGATTTCGTGACATGTTCGACTTCAGTTCATTTATTCACATTTCATGGATTGTACTGAGTACTTTGAGGGCCATTGACATTACTGGTGGTTACTCTCCCACTTGTTAACAGTTCACATTATTGACTGGTAATCAAGTGGTTTCTACCATGTTCAACTTCGACACATTCATTCACATGGATAGAATCGTACTAGTTCGAGAAGCAGAAATCAAGACCCTGGATCTAGTTTCTACCATCCAGGATGTGAGGAATTTTGTTATTCATTTATATAGTGGAATATTCATAAACATATCATTTTTTCCATACTGTGTCTACACATGTCTATACTATTGATGTATTGAAAAATCATTCCTGTATCAAAACAGTTTAAGTCAATTTTCTAGTTAGTTTTGATTAGAGTATGGGAATGCCTACCTCAGTGATGATATGTCTACATATATATATTTTGAATTGAAATTTTTTATAGTTTCCGACTGGGGTGTCCACAGGATGATCCTTGAAATGATAAAGTACTTCACTCTTCATACATGACAGACTCTATCTTCATCTATTACAGACTTCGCACTTTAGGGGGCAATCTGTTGCATTGAAAATTGTCACTTTGACATTCTAATATCTATATGAGCTCATTATCACTCATAATTTCCTCCTCTACAAGTCTAAAAACATCAGTTCCTCATGTCAAGCCTTAAAAATAAGAGAAAATCTCTCAAAGTCTCTAAAACTCTGGTATCACACTTTCTCTTTGTCTTACCTGCGGTCCTGCACCTAATGGTCATGTCTCCTGCGTACTTGACCACACTTTCTCTGTGTTAAGAGTGTGGACCCTTGTAAAAGATTAAAAAGGCACAAATAAACCCAAAAAGCTCACTTTAAGTCATTTCTAGAAGCCTCTGGAAGGAATCTTGCGGTGGAAAATCCGCTCTTTTTAGGTTCATGTATCCCATGCCTTAAGGAGCTAACCCCTTGATGTGAGGAGCTTATCCCAGAAGGAGGATTTTATTCCTTCATAGGTGGAACTGTAACCTCCTCTTTTGCACTATAAAAAGAGGCATTGGGCAGCCTCAAAATGAGTTCAAGCTTTAGTGTTATTTGAGGTAAAGTGTTGTTGGAACTTAGACTCCTTTAGCTGAGATTTTATGAGGAAAGATTACATACCTGTATGTATCTCGGTTGGAAGAGTGCAATACCTATCATAGTAGAGGAAATTCCTGCTTCGGACCCCGGGAGGACCTATTGAGCATCAAGGCTGAAAAGGTTGTAAGGTTATTCTACTATTTCAAAGTTAATAAAAATAATTTTGTTTTTATCAATAAGCTGTCATTTGATTGTTTATTTTATGGATTTCCTTATCACCATAATAGATATTATTTATGAGTATATGCTATGCAGGTGTTATTTGATGTTTGTTTTTTTTTTATTGTAGATCTTCAAAGGTAACTCTTTCAGGTGACTGAAGGACGATTACTACAAACAATCATTGGATCGAGGTAGGATCGTAACACCTTTGTAGAATTTACTTATAAATCGTGATTTATCTAGAGAAATATAGATTTAATTGTCTGTTTGTTGCTAGACTATCTTCTGATACTAGGGAGATCGATCTTGTTTGCAAGATCGATTTATCTGGCCAACACATCCTGATGAGCAATTCCGAGATGTAGCTATGATGAATGAGGCACATAAGAAACGGGTGAAGGTTCAGTACTATAAGGCAGACAAGCCTAGGGTTTTCTCTGAAGGTGACCTTGTCTTGGTTTATGCCTAAGAGAAGGATGCCTTGGGGGCGGGAAAGTTCAAATCGATGTGGTATGGCAACTTCATCGTCAAAAAGGTCCTGAAAAAAGGAGCTTATGCCTCGATTTATTTTGATGGGAACGAGCTGGCGGATCCTAGAAATGCACTCTATTTGAAGAAGTATTATGCCTAGGTTTCAGCCTAGCATTTTCATTGTTGTAAATATTGTATTTTTGTACATGTCTATTTTTTTATTTTTGGTGTGACTTTGATGATTTTGATCTACTTTGGCAGGTATTATTGGATGAGATGATTCATTTTGGCTTTGCCAATGGTGGTAGTAGACATACCTGGAACCTGGATTCTGCGGCTTTGGTAATTCACTATCCATCCAGTCAGTTGTTAGTTTAAAGAGGTATCTGCATTAGTCTTGCTTTGAAAAATGTGGTAGAATACACTGCAGTGGTCAACCTACTCTCGGAGGCAATATCTCTTAGTGTTGATTCGTTAGTAGTTTACTTGGATTCACAAATGGTGGTTTCGTAATTAAAAAACACCTATCGTGTCAAAGACCCATTTTTGTATCGATTATTTTTTAGGGTACGTTTGTTACAACTTTCATTTCAATTTATTACGTTCATTCATATTCATTGATCTGATAATTGGTTAGTAGACTCATTAGCTAATAAAGCACTTGATTGACACATTAATCATTCAATACTTTAAAAATATCAAAACATCATTCATCATTGTACATTTGGGACAATCACATCATATATATATATATATATCAAAGTGTTCAAAATACACAAAATTTGACCATCATGTCCTACAAAATTAGGGCTTATGCCAGATCATGTCTGTCATAAAAAATAATAAAACAGTCATCTAAAATCTAAATCTATCCCTGAGGACCCTACCCAAAATTTGTGTTCTGATAGAACACAATAGCAGTAACTACACGGTGGAATAACCGCACCTAGTCTCGTGGTACTCCCACTACCCTCCTGATCTGGATAGCCTCAAGAAGGTCCTCTATAGTTTCCATGGGTACTTGGGGAGTTAAAATCTCCAAGTTTCTCTAGATGGAATGGAGGGTCCTTCTTGGGTATTCAACATCATCTGCCTTGCCTCTGCGACGCTTATGTCTTGGGTAGCCCTATGGTCTAACTAGTCCCATGTTTGCATCATGATCATTAAATTTTGTAAGTCATATTGTCCTATCAAATTTTTTTTTTTAATTTTGCATATAATTTGGAAAATCAAAAAATCATTGTGCAATCTTACCAATTGCACCCGATGCTACTCCGAGTGGAAGAACCAAATCATGATCTGCTCGAAAATCCATCCGAGCATAGGGATTTTCCTCCACTGAGATGACCTGTTATGCTCACCATTGGAAGAAATCATCATCCCATGTGGTTTGGGGAACTGCACTTCCCCCTAGTCTCTTCATCAAGTCTTCCCATATGGCTATCCTCAGATCTCTTGGGCTACTGATGGTAGAGATGATCTTGGGCCGAAGCCCTAGGACTCTCTCAAAGAAGAATGTCAACAGAATAGTGCCATAACCAAAATGTTTTGTCTTTACCTGCCAGATGGAAGTCAGTTGTTTTTTTATATTAGCCAATAAGTATGTGCACCAATCATAAAGATGGGTCAAGCACTCCACTGCTAGACTCATGTGAGTGCGTGAAGCTTGGTGTAGAGATGTTGATCCTGCCACTCTACCAATTATGAAAAGAAGGATTTTAACATACAAGTCTTGTACATCCTTTATTGGGATCTGAGTCCCCACCTTCTTTGCACAATCTACACAGTAGGCCTAGAAATATTCTTGTACATTAAGCCCCCTAGTGGGCTTATCACACAAATCAATTAGTTCTCCCCTCCGAGAAAGTCTAGTGATAAAATAGATGTCTATTCTCAATGGCATCTGATCAATCAGAAAACAATCTTCATCTGGTTCCCAATGATTGGCCAACATCTCGAGCAATTGAGTATTGGTTTTCACGTTTGGCATTTTAAAAAATTTGATTAAACCACAACTCCGAAGTATATTTAATGATTTCTAGTTCTCCATCACTTCATTATCAATTTCATTGTGCTCTCTTTCTCTCCAACTGATAGTCTTCCTGGACAATTTAATCAATTTACCCATTAGATATAAGTTTTTGAATTCCGCACTATTCATACGCGACTTCATTCAGACACACTCACGTCTATACGCGAGTTCCTCATGACGAACTCGCATATACGCAAAGGGATTCAAGGAAAATATATTTCCTATGGTCAAACATCTAAAAATTTTCTTAAAATAGGAACTAAATTGATAAAAAAGATGAGTACACGGCTTAAATGATTGATTTGATCTGATTCGATGGCCGGTTGCTCTATTTGCAAGAAAGGGATTTTTTGCTCCAGAGCTCTTTTTCCACTTCTACATTGCACAAATGACCAAAATGTGAGTCAAAATGCTTATTTATGCCTAGAATTTGAATTTTTTTGACAAATTTCCGTTGTGTCTATTTTTTGAATTTGACTAAGGCTGTTTAACCTTTTGTCTTGCAAATGTTGGGAAAATTTATTTTCAGGTACATTTTGGTGAATTTGAGATATTTCCAATTTTCCTTCGGATCCATGACCGTTGGCCTATCATGGTAAGTATTTGATTCTGAACTGGCATATAGGTTAGGGAATTCACTTTCCATTACACTTCTGCATACTAGCCTCCATTATGATCACTTTCCATAGGGTCGACCCCATCGTGTCATGACTATTTAACCAACTTCACTCACTGATTTTTTTAATCATGACTTGGTGGTAGAGCCATCCTTTACATGGGCTTACTAGTTAGTTCCTTGCTAGAATTTGTCGCCCATGCTGCAATCTATGTGGGATCTAGAGTCCTCTTTAATCCCACCATGACTTATGCATTGACGATTCATTCTTCTTCTTCTTCGCTGTCTTTATTCTGGCCATTTACCTTAGAGACTCCCATCGTTGTCGAGTTGTATTACTGCATTGCATATTGACTACTTGTTTATCATGGCCTTTAGCCAGCTTCATTTGGACTCATGTTTAAGCCCTCTTTTGACCATGTATTTCTTTACAAGTTAACCATGCAATCAATTATCCTTTGCGACTTGACACCTTTACCCATGGATGGAACATTCCTTTTAGTGTCACTTACCAGTTGTCGCCACCTTGCATTGAGCATAGGATTTTTCTTATCCTAGGAACTAGTGCATCTGTTTGCTGACACTCATTCTATCCATTGTACTATAGGCATTATTTTATTCCTTTTTAGGATTTGAAATATGAAAAATACAAAAAAATTGAATATTTGAAAAAGAGCGAGAACGGGACAATACTTCCATACTTGATGGAAGCTACAGTGTCAGTTGTGTCGCCCTTGAACAAAGCACAAAAAAAATCCAAGTCTTTTCTCCATTTGGGATGGTTTTAGTTTTTGACTTAGGAGAAGCCATAACCATGTTATTGAGTCAGTACTCCCATGGTTGGTTATCTCTTCCAATCATATGGAGGGTTTTTTTATGCCTCCTGCATGAAAAACTTATACAAAGTTATCATTTGATGCCATAGTCAACATAAGTCATGCTTTTGTTCAAGAGAAGTTAACCTGAATCGACCTTTCTACGGTGTCTCTTGACTCATTTTTCAGTTGGCCATCTTGGTTTTGTCAACACCTTGTTCTATCACATCAGATATTTGGTCCTTTTCCCATGCCAGTTTGAGAAGGTTTCCATTGACTTCTTGCTGGTGATTTTGTCTCTTATCGACTTTGACATATTGCTCTGAGAGTAAACCTAGAGCCGCACCCTGGCCCTATTTACATCATTGATAGGTGACCTTGTCCTAAGAATTTGATCAACATCATGGGTCTTTGACTGAGTGGTTTCCCTTATGTTCGACTTCAGCTTACATTATCACACTTGGGATTCATGCAGTACCTTGATTTCCATTTAACCCTATCGGTGGATATCTCGCCTCTTTGTCAGCTTTCCTTATTGGTTGGTTTAGATGGTTTCTGCCATGCGCTAGCTACATTTTTTGCATGCTGAAAATGTACTTTGGGTTGATTAATTCACTTTGTTTCAATTGATTCCTTCAAAATATTGGCCTACGGGTTACACTCGCGCTGGACTGATGTGGGATGCCTTAATGCCTTCCTTCCAGCAGATCTTTTCCCATCGACTCTAACTCATTGCTCTGAGAATAAGGTCTAGAGTCATTTTGTTAGTACCTTAGGGTTTGCAGTCATCAGTGGTAGACTCCTTCGCTATCGACGGTGATAATACATCAATGTCTCTTGATTGATAGATTATCTCAAGTGTTTGACTTCAACTCATTCATTTGCTCTTGTTAGTTGTACTGGGGCACCTTGAAACTCATTATCATTATCGATGGGTTGTCTTGCATTTGTTAACAGTATACATCAATGGGTGCTAATCAAACAATTTCTCACATGATCGGCCTCAGCTCATTTATTCCCATTGTTTAGAATTGTGACATGATGATTGGTGAAGACCTCGGGTTTGCATCAACATGCTTTGGTTCACTTTGACAGCTCCTTTAGTTTTCTGCCAGTGACACCATCCACCCTTATATGTTGCATTTTCATCACAACAACATCTTATATGTTGGCACCCGAGTTGCGTGTTGTACCATTTGTTCCACCACTTATGATTTAGTACTTGGAGATTCATTTGTGACTTCAGTGATCAGATATCTATGTAGCATAATTGATCAGTATTTTTATGTGATACTTGGACATGATTTTAACTTATACTTCTGGGCAATGATAAGATGATTCACTATGTACATTTCAGTTATAATTGTATACATATTGGATCCACTCCATACTTCATATGCGGGCATGCTTTTCTTTCATTAAGCATGGGTATGCCTACCTCAGACATGAGCTATCTTTATAATTTCTATCACTGGTTTTTGGCAGGCTAAAATATGGTGAAGCCCTCTCTAGTCCTCACAAGGTTCTTTCTATGCACATAATACATTTTGGCCATCATGTATCCCTTCTAACCTCATATATTATGGGGCATCTGTTATAGCATCATTTATCACCTCTATATACTTGATGACTTATGCATTGGCCTTGGGAAACCCTTCCATTCAGACTTGTTCACATTTCTCAAAAAGTAATATTTTAAAATCCATATGCGACTCTGCCCAATTTTTTCCGTGTGCATAGGCAGGTCCATCCATAGCTGACTCGCGTATGCTATTTAAAATATTAAAAAATATAAAAATTCCCTAATATTGAGGTGAGTTTTATAGTTTTTCCTATAACTTAACTACCCCGACCTGTGGCATAATCGTTCCCCAACTGAAGAAACTAAATTGAGGAAGTATAAATACCCCTCAAGGGAATGGCCTAAGGGAGGAGAGATATAATACTATTGATATTATAGCCTGTTATAGCCCTGATCAAGTCTGATATTTCCCCTATTCCTCCTGCACTTCTCACGTATCAAGAAAATCTTGTTTCCTTATGATGATCACCCTCATTCTATGTGTCATCCTTTGTGAATTATTTAGGGAAGAATATTTGTGAGGGTAGGGCTGGACGAATCCAGAGGACGGTTTTGCTCAAGTCTGTGGCAGATCTCAGATGATTTCTCCACTGTTATTTTCTGTACATGTTATCAATAAAAGAAGTACCATCTTGTTCTTTATGTCATGTGTTATATGTCTCTTGTACATGCTTAATAATCTTAAATAATTTTATTTCATGTTATCTTTATGAGATCGTGTATGCTAATTTGCTAACATCTAGGACATATATGCTGTAAAACTAGGTTTTTTTCTTGTTCTTGACTGATTTGCAGGTTCTGGAGCATGAGGAGTTGCAGGGGGTTTGAACCCTATGGGATATACTACAAATGAAGGATAAATGGGTAAGATCTGTAATCCTCACTTTCTAGTTTAAAGCATAGAAGTTGGTAATTTGAGTCCTTCTTGTGATGACAGGCCCCTGCTCTATTAGATATTTCAACCCATGACCTTAGGGTAACTTTTCCTGTAACAGAACTGGCGACTCCACTGGGGATTACATCTGTGTAATTCCAAGTTTGGGTTGTTTTATCTATCTTGTAGGTTCCCTCACAAGTCAATCAAATATGCAGTCTAGTATGTCATTTTCCCAACTAAATAGAAGCCATGATCTCTTGATCAGGCCTAAGTCTCTCTTTTTTTCCTTATTTATGTTTATATATGCTACTTCAGCTATACACAGTCATGTATTCTCTCTGTTTTCCCCAAAAGAACCCGTGTATACGTGTGTTTCTTTGGTTACAGTTGCGTATACACGCGTGTTGCACACAGCGAACCTGTGTATGCCTAGGAAAATTTGAAAAACTGAATTTTGAAGCCTTGTAAGCCTTTCCTGTCTGTGGTTGGCCACTCATATGGTGCCTTTTAGGTGTCTAGACTGTGTTTATTGTGGCTATATGTCAGTTTCTCTCTTTTTCTTTTGAATACCTAGTAATTTTATGGTTGTTCATGTTTTGTGAAGTTGCAATTGCGGCTGTAGCATCAAGACCTCTTCTTCGAGTTCTTGGTTGTTATGACCATTCAGAATAGTAAGCCTCTACTTGTTTGCTCATCTTGGCTTTATGCATTGCTTCGATTTTGGTTTTTTCCTCTTTTGACTTTTTTGGTTTTCTTGACTTCTTGGGACTAGCCTTTTTGCGAATCTTGAAGTGACCTTTTCCTGTTTTTTTTGAGTTTTTGATCACTGGAAGCTTGTGCTATTGTTATGAATCAGTTTCTTGGGTCTTTTTTGCTTCTCATTGCTTTTTTGGGTCTCACTACGAAAGTAGCATAGTTGCCTTATGAATTTTTAAGTGTCTTTGTGGCTCATTTTCTTGATTCTGGTTCTTGAGGAGTTCTGATTGTCTTTTTGAGATATTTTTGTTTCCCTTAAAAGAGAAAAGCCAAAAAACATTTCTTGTTTTCTGTTTCTTTTGCTTCGGTTTCCTTTTGATGGTTTTTATAAATTTTTAAGTAGTTTGTTAAGTTTCTTGTTTTTGGTTCGTTTGCTTGGTCTTGAAAGGAGTCTTTCCCTATATTTCTTTCTCTTTTATATCAAGTTTATTTTGTTAGTTTGTAAGCAAAGGATTCTTGTTGGGACTTTCCTTGCTTGTCTATCAAAAGTGATTGAACCATTTCTCCCTAGAAACTCTTTTTGCTTCCTTAGATATTAATCCTAGAATTTGGATATCATTGGTAGTTTTTGCATTAGTTGCACTGAAGCATTTTAGTCTTTTTTGATATTTTTTTTTGAAGTGTGTGAAGAGTGATAACTGAAGAGAAAAACAAGTTTTTTCTTATTTTAGTTTCGTAGAACCCATTTAGAAATCTCTTTTCATCGAAAGAAAAATATTGCATTTTATTTTAGTAGGTTTTCATTGATTTATTTTGCATCGATAAACACCATCAGTTTCACTTCTGTATACCTTTGACTTAAGTAACAACCAATTTATAATTAAGTGCTATAATTAAAATGAACTAAATTTTTTTGTATTTTTCATTAATCATACACCAACTAGCTAGGTCATATGGCCTTGGAATAGGTGAGTGGAGAGTTAACTCTCCAAGGCCGCTCAAAACTATTAAACATATAAATTTTATTAATGAGTGAAATCCAATTACGTTAAGTGGACCGGGAAAGATCTACCTCGAGAGAGTTAAGTGCGAGGGAGGGTGAAGGCAGAGAAGAGAGATACCCCCTCTCCTATTTGTTGAATCTTCACTTAAGACTGTTCCGCCCAACTGTTGATACGGATTGGTGCCCTTAGTTGTCTCTCCTAGGGACCACACAAGTGACTGCAAGGGGGAATACCCATGGTACCTGAGACAGACGTTGCATCACTTTCATCAATACTTCTCAAGGGTACCCTTGCAAAGCTCGTGGACTTGCACGGACAAAGGTTGTTATTAGGAGGTCAGCGTAATTGTTTATGTTACCTTCGTTAGTAGGCCTGGGGTGTAATTACCCCAGACTATTTTTGGAAGGTCCTCTTATTCACTTTCTTGTATTTTGGTTTTCGGTCCTAATCACCCAGAGCGGAAATACCTAGAGGCTGCATGATTGATTGTATCTTAGGGACTTTTTAGAGTGTGATATTTTCTCCTATATTGCTTATCTTCTTATATTTTTTGAGTCTAATTAATCTCTTAAAGTGGCTGATCGATCAGTTGATCAATTGAGGAGGTTTCGTGGTCTTTCCCCTGCAAGTGTCGAGCCTTCTTCAAGAAGGCGTGGGAGCAATTAAGTGAGTGATTTTTATTTGGTGGTTTCGAACGCAATGGAGAGTGATCCTCTATCTGGGCTTGTTGTTTCTGTGGGTGGTCCTAGTACTATTGTTATTGTAGAGAGGAGTACTCCACTCATCTCTAGAGTCTTTTTTCCGGTAGAAGAAATTGAAGTTGAGGAAGTTCCTTAACCTCCTGAGACTCCTTCATCTCCTCTTCCTGCTAGTTTTCCTGACATTCTGTTGTACATTGGGCCTGAGTCTCAGAGACCAGCTAGCCCTTTTCCTTCATATCCCTTTCTTTCGATGGCCACCGCTGGGAACATAGCTTCGGCTATGAGCATTGCAAGTGTTCATACTCCTCTTTCAGTCGAAGGAGGAGGCACTATTTCCATTTCGACAATCACTTCTAGTGCTTCTATGTTTGGCTCTACTTCTATTCCATATTCGAGTGGAAGCACCCAAGCATATGCTTCTCAATATGGCCCCTTTTCTTTTGGAATTCCTTCTAGTGCGATTCCTTCGGTCTCCTTTACCGCTGCTTCAGTTTTCTCTGCCCCTATGCCTTCCATGGCTAGTGGATCAACTTCATTTCAGGGCGTCCCCTTTGGAAGTTGGCATATTCCTCATTTGAACCCTTCCTTAGTATCTCTGCCTTTCACCTCTGAAAACCAAGGATTCAATCCTTTCACCGAAGGTCAAGGCTCTAATGTTTTTTCAGGATGTAACCCTGCTTTTATAGGGTTAGGAGCTAGGATTCAGTTTTTCTCTAGTCAGCAAGGGAATGTTCCTTTCCCTTCGATAGGTGCTTCTCAGGGATTTTCTCCATTTTCTAATGCTTGGAACCCTTACCAAGGGGTTTCTTCCTCTTTTAACACTTCAATTGGAGGGAATATCCCTATTTATAGTAACCCTACGATGGGAGGGGGTCCTTCTCCGAATGTTGGGTCAGAAGGCTTCTCTTATGGCTCAAAATTTTCTACGAAAAATACCTAGCAACCTGGTGCCTCAACAAACCCAATCTATTCTTTTCAGAATGTGGGGAATCCTTCCTATGGGGGATGGAATGCCTAAGCTCCTTTGCGTTTACCATTCCTGGAAACTTTAAACTTGCCAGATCTATCAAAATTGACAAATGATCCTATTCAGTATAGTCTGGGTTGGCCTTCGGTCCCCACTAAACTACCCTCAAACATTCCAAAGTTTGAAGGGAAGAATGGCGAGGATCTGTCCGACCATGTCACCACTTTCCACTTAAGGTGTTCATCAAACTCCCTTATCGACGATTCGATTAGGTTGAGGTTATTTCAATGAACCCTAACTGGGAATGCAGTGAAATGGTACATTGAGCTGACAGGGGGAAATTTTTCTAATTTTGGTGAGTTGGCTACTATGTTCTTAAACCATTTTCAGTTGCATACCCGTTATGATGCCGAGACTGATCTCTTGGATAATTTTTAGTAGGACAAAGAAACTCACATTTCTGATCATATTCAAGAATGGAGGAGAAAGAAGATGCTAATCAAATCCCAGATTTCGAATGAGTTCCTTCTCGAATGGTTTCTAAAATCTCTGCAGCCAGAAATCTCAAAGGATGTATCCCTTTCAGGGGTATTTTCTGAAGAGCAAGCTATTTTATGGCTAAATAACTAGAACTGATCTATTCTCAGTCTGGGGTCCTTAATAAAATATTGTCAGATTCTCCTCACTCCAAGCTAGATTTAGCCAAAACCAAACTTGGTACTCTTGGTGACGAACTTATCAGTATGATTGATAGTGGTACGACTAACCTGTTAAATCAATTGCAAAAGTTGTCTATACAATCTTCTCCTTCTGGTCAGGCTACACTTTCAGTGTAAACTCCTTCTCATCCCTTGGCTATTAATGTCATTCAGGCTTCTAACCTGAAAGGAAATAAAAAATTCGATGAGAAGAAGAAGGGAAGAAATAATAAGAAGAAAGATAAGGATGGGAAGGGGAATGTGAACTGATCCAACGATCATGTTGGAGAGGGTAAGAGGGATAATAAAGAGAAGGTTAAGTTTCCATGAAATTTGTGCACTGGAGACCATCTTACTCACCTCTGCCCTAAAATTCGAGATGCTTAGCACTTGTTAGCTCAACATGGTTCTTCTAGCTCCCAGACTGTATTGACAAAAACTCTTCCCCAAGGGCATCAATTTCTTGCTGGCGCGAATGCGAATACTAGAGCTCCCTTTGGGGGAAACCAGGAAGGGTAAAATACATCAAACATATACATGATGATTTCTCACATAGATATTGCTATGAGATATCGTGATTATGGTGAAGATGAATCTTCGAAAGCTAAAGGTGATCCTAATAATTTTGAGCTGCTCCATATAGAGAGGCCTGCGGTTGAGCCTATACCTCAGATGCTGAAAGGGTATACAAAGAATATGATGATCAATCCTAATGCCAAGGCTGCCCAGAACTACTCGATTATAGAAGATCTGGCTCAAATTCCTCGCGCCATGTCTACATTAGAGGGACTTCAATCGTGTCCTGCACAAAGGAGTGCATTGCTCACTGCCATTGGGGCCGTTGATCCAAAAAATTCTCTGGTGATCACATTTGACATGTTGAATTTCAAAAATAAAGTTCCTCATCATATGGGTTTCCATATTAAGTCTACTTATCTAACATTTAATATCTTTCGAACAGTTATCGATGAGGGCACTTCCACATGTGTGATGTCTCTCGCATGTTGGAAGGCGATTGGATCTCCTTCAGTTGTCCCTTCTATTACTCTTCTGACTACGTTTGATGGTCATTCTCACAGGCCACATGGCATTGTTTCGGCTTTACCCATCTGTGTTGGGGTAAAGCTGTCAATATTGAGGTTGAAATAGTTGATTCAAATCTAGACTACAACCTTCTGTTGGGGAAAAACTGAATCTATGATATGGATGCTATTACTTCCTAATTATTTCACATTTTATGTTTCCATCATGAAGGGAGGATTGTCACGGTTGATTACTTGGACTATTCTCTTGTAAATCTGAATACATCTGCTGAATCGAATGTTCCCTTGGTGAATGATGCTAAGAAACCCATTGAGAATTTTGGGGTTGGAATATATACATATTTGATGGGTACTTTTGATTTTCCACCTCCTTTGGATCATATCAATGTTATTTCATCCTCCAGGGTTCCCACTCAAAGAGAGTTCTTTTGAACTCATTATTTTTCGAACCCTTGGACCTTGCCTTCTCCTACCTCCACGTTATAATAAGGCTAAGTGGGTGGAATGGAATTTCCTATGTCTACAGTTGAGATTTCTTATCAATCTATTGTTGACTCTATATATTTCGTGCCAATTTCTCTTTTGCCAGAGGAATTGGATGGAGATGTGGCTCTGGCTTGGACTCTTAATTTATCTTCTGCTCAGGCTTGCCTTGATATCACTCTTCCATCTGAAGAGGCCATCCTTGAAGCAATGACTGGTGTAAAGAGACTGTGGGATGATTTTCATCATCGGTCCTATTTTCTACCAGACTTGTGAGAAGTTGAAACAAGTTTCTCTAGTCTTCATTTTTCTGGTCCTGTTCACCCAGTTTCGAACCGTTTAGCACCAGCACCAGTATTTGATGAAGGGAACATGGCTATGATTTCTACTACTACCCCAGTGAACATTTATAGAGATCCCAACATTATTGATAATTTCTTCATTGGAGCTGAATGTTCCCCTGAGGAAATTCAGACTTACACCGATCTCCTTCAAGAATTTCGGGATGTGTTTGCTTGGTCTTATGAGGAAATTTCTGGTATAGATCCATCTATCATCCATCATGAGATCAAGACATACAAAAATTCTAAGCCCATTCGGCATAAGCTTCATCCGGTAAACCCTAGGAAGGCTACAACTATCAAAGCCGAGGTTGAGAAGCTGCTAAAGGCGGGTTTCATATACCCCGTTCCATTAACTGAGAGGGTTTCGAATCCAGTTCTTGTGGACAAGAAACAATGAACGATCCGAGTCTGCATCGATTTTAGAGATTTGAATAAGTCATGTCCTAAAGATAATTACCCCACACCATTTATAGATCATATTATTAATGAGTGTGTTGGAAATGAGATTTTCTCCTTCATGGACCGTTTCTCGGGATAGAATAAGATCACTATCTATCCTAAAGATTAGCATAAGACTGCTTTTATTTTCCCCTGGGGTACCTTTTTTTACAAAAATATGCCTTTCGACCTTAAAAATGCTAGAGCTACCTTTCAGCGGGCTATGTCTTATGCCTTCCACGACATCAAACATATTATCGAGGCGTATTTGGATGATTTAGTTGCTGGTTCTCGCAAGAGGATTGATCATCCTTTATACCTTTGTCAAGTTTTTGAATGATGTCGATATTATAAATTTTAGTTGAACCCTAATAAGTGTGTTTTTGCTGTCACATCCAGTCAGTTATTGGGATTCATCATGTCTACAAAAGAGATTCTGGTAGATCCCTTCAAGGTTAAGGCAATACTTCAATTTCCTCCCCCATCTTTGATCCATCAACTTCAAAGTCTGCAAGGCAAAGCCAATTTCTTACGGAGATTTATCGTGAATTATTCCGAGATTAAAAAATGATTTATGAGGTTGTTAAAGAAAGGAGTTCCATTTTTATGGGATGAATTTTCTCAACTCTCATTCGATGCTTTGAAAAAATCATTGACCTCTGCTCCATTATAGAGTCACTTGATTATGGAAAAGATTTCCTCTTGTATCTTGCTGTAGCAGAATCTACCATAGGAATGGTTCTAGTTCAAGAAGATGATGCTCTTTGTGAGCATGTTGTATACTACCTTAGCCGTGGCTTCGTGGGTCCTGAACTCCGATATTATCTGATTAAGAAACTAGCTTTGGCAATTGTTCATGCTGTCCAGTGGCTCAGACATTATATCCTCCTTCACAAAAATTATGTTTTGGCAATAGTTAATCCATTTCAATTTGTTCTTAGTAGGCGAGTGATTGGGGGAAAATAAAATTGATGGATTTTTATTTTGCAATAATTTGACCTGGAATTCCTGTTTTCCAAATAGAAGAAGTCTTTGGTATTTGTGGAGCTGATTTCTAAGTTTCCCTATGGAGAAAAGATTCTTGATGAAGAATCATTTCTCGATGAACATATTTTTCTCATTTATTCACAGGATACTTGGTACGAAGATCTCATAGTTTATCTCTAGACTGCGAAGGTTCTCTTAGCTTTTTCGAAAGAAGATTGTTGAAAGTTGTGTCACTTAGCTAAAATTTATTTGATTATCAGTGACACTCTATATCGTCACAGGGTCGATTCGATCCTTACACGTTGCTTAACTCTCAAAGAAGTTGAGGTTTCGCTAAATGATTGCCACATTGGAGCTTGTGGTGTTCATTTATCTAGGCTTGCTACAACCCAAAAAATATTGTATGCAGGATACTTTTTGCCCTCGATTCAAATATTATGTTGAGGCGGTCAAAAAGTGTCATCCTTGTAAATTTTATACCCGAAAAATGCACGCTCATCCAGCTCTGCTCTTTCCTGTCATCACTGTCATTCTGTTCACTAAGTGGGGTATTGATTATACTACTTGTATCCCACCTTTGGCTAAGGGTCATAAGTACATTATTGTAGCTGTAGACTACTTTACGAAGTGGGTTGAGGCTATGCCTACTTTTGGGAATGATGGTGAGATGGCAGCTGTGTTCCTATTTAATCAAGTCATTTCTCGCTTTGGTATCCCCAAAGAGATTTTCATTGACCATGGCAGTCATTTTCAGAACAATATAATGACTAAATTGGCTCTCAAATTGGGTTTCTGGCAGGAGCATTCATCTCCTTACTATCCTCAAGCCAATGGGAAAGTTGAAGTCGTTACCAAATCCTTGAAGAATATTCTTCAATGGACAATTGATAAATCCATATCCAATTGGCACGTAATGATGTACCCTGCACTTTGGGCATACCACATGTCTATAAATACTGCAACCAGTTTCACTCCGTTTCAACTAGTTTATGGGTTGGAATCTATATTTCCTATTGAATGCGAAATTACTTCCCTTAAGCTGGCAGTTGAACTTCTTCCTGACACTTCTAGTCTTGAAGAACACCTTATCCACATAGAACATCTCGATGAGCAACGCCAAGATGCAGCTATGATGAATGAGGCACATAAGAAATGGGTGAAGGTTCAGTACGATAAGGCAGTCAAGCCTAGGGTTTTCTCTGAAGGTGACCTTGTCTTGGTTTATGCCCAAGAGAAGGATGCCTTGGGGGCATGCAAGTTCAAATTGATGTGTTATGGCCCCTTCATCAACAAAAAGGTCCTGAAAAAAGGAGCTTATGACTTGGTTGATTTTGATGGGAACAAGCTGGTGGAGCCCAGAAATGGGCTCTATTTGAAGAAGTATTATGCCTAGGTTTCAACCTATCATTTTTTTTATTGTAAATATTGTATTTTTGTACATGTCTGTTTTTCAATTATTGGTGTGACTTGGATGATTTTGATCTGCTTTGGCACGTATTATTGGATGAGATAAGTCAGTTTGGCTTTGCCGATGGTGCTAGTAGACATACCCGAAGCCTAGCTTCCGCAGCTTGGGTAATTCACTATCCATCAGGTCAGTTGTTAGTTTCAAGAGGTGTTTGCATTGGTCCTACTTCGAACAATGTGGTAGAATACACTGTAGTGGTCAACCTACTCTTGGAGGCAATATCTCTTGGTGTTGATTCGTTAGTAGTTTACTTGGATTCACAACTGGTGGTTTTGTAATTAAACAACACCTATCGTGTCAGAGACCCATTTTTGCATCGATTATTTTTTAGGGTACGTTTGTTACAATATTCATTTCAATTTATTACGTTCATTCATATTCCTCGATCTGATAATTGGTTTGCGGACTCATTAACTAATAAAGCACTTGATTGGCACATTAATCATTCAATACTTTAAAAATATCAAAACATCGTTCATCATTGTACATTTGGGACAATCACATCATAAGTGGTGTGGGTGTTATGTCGTTATGATTGTTATGTTGTTATGTTGTAATGTTGGTTTTCTTCTTAGCAGGTTGATCATTGTAAATACTGGAATGAGATAATTTATAAATCTCCCTAGGAATTATTATTTGTTTTTAAACATCATTTTTGGTTGTAAGAGTCATTGAACATCGAGGACAGTGTTACCCCAAGGGGGAGGGTTCTATAACAACCTTGGTAAAAACCTTCAAGCAATAAAGTTAATAAAGGAAAATTAATAACCATGGTCATGTGACATGTATTCCAATCTGAATGTTGGGAAAAATAATAGTGACGGGGATCATTTATGATTAATTAATGGCTATGAAAATTGGAAAAGTCAATGGAAAAGGATTTGGAAAGGAAAACTAGAATTTATTGGCATTTTATTTATGAAAATAATGGAAATTAGGAGAAAAGGAAGGTGAAAGGTCACATGTTGCATGTGAGGATGAAAATGAAGGAAAATAATGGAAAATTGAACAAAATAGAGGCCTCATTAATAAAAAATCTTATGAGGATCAGTTGGTACCCTTTTTTTAGTTCGATTTTGGAGTTTTCATTCTATTCTCTATCTCTCTCTCATACCTTGGAGACTTAGATTTTTCTTGGAGCACTCTTGGAGGAGTGTGGGATACCTAGGATGTGGATCAAGAAGGAAAAGGAAGAGTAGGAAAGTGCAAGAGGACATTAGGATCAACAATAACAACATGTTTTTCTTGCAGGTACCAAGTTACATGTATGGTTTCCTTACTAGTTTTTACATTCATGGAACATGCATGTGTTTTCTTGGTTATGATCTGTCATTGGCATGGAGGATTTCCTAGATTGATAGTGGTTATGCCTAGCCTTACCATTTCCTAGATAGCCGTGGTATTTTGGGTTTTATCTTTGTGTTGAAACCTTAGTTAAATTAGGGGGGGGGGTGAATCAGTTTAACACCTTCAAGAATATTTTAAAACTTTTCAATTAAAATTATTTACAATTTATCTTTCATGATTAATTTTATATGGAACCAAACTTATATGTGCAGAAATGTTAAGACAATGTAACAGCAGAATTATGACAAGACCAGTAAGTATTAGGCAGACTGAATAACCAAATCAACACATAGACATCACACACAGAGACACCAGATATACGTGGAAACCCATAAAGGGAGAAAACCACATCTTATTATTGTTGTGATGTAAAGGAAAGCTCCAACTCCCTCTCACCACTGATTTTCTGTAAGCACCAACCTACAGGAGGCTTCAACTTCAATTTCTGCAAGCTACAACTTGCAAGGAAGCTTCAACTCCCTCTCTTTTCAGAAAAGAAACATTTGCTGATTTTCCTTGGATATCAGCTCTGTTCTGTACCTTTGATTTCTTTTAATGTACTCCAGTCCTCATATTTGCTTAATTATTTATTTTTCTTCAATTCTGCATTCTCTTCTCTTTTATCAATTTACTCAGAGAAATGTACCATTTCAACATTACAGTGGGATTTTATCTTTCTCCGGAGACTTACCAATTACATCACAAACAATATAAACAGTTAAAAACTTTCATTCAATTACAGTATATATTTCGAATAACACTCCTCTCTTTCTCTTTCCCTTACTCCTTCATCCAACCTCACTCTCTTTTTCATTTTATATTTTATTGAGTTCCTTGTTCATTGCAGTTATATAACTGCTGTATGTACAACTGCCTTTTAATAAAACATAAAATAACTCTCGGCGTTATACAAATAATAAAACGTTTTAATACTTAGAATGCCCTTACAGGCCCACTCGCTGAACTTTTTCTATCTTCCGATGTGATGCATTACTGTCCACATATTGGAAATGTGCATGTATTGTTTTGTGTATACACATATGTGCCGCGGTGCTTTCCTTTCCTCTTAAACTTTGGATTAATTAACTTGGAGCAAACCTGTTCTTAGTCTTATCTTCTGGATGGACCCCACATGCCAGCTATACTCCACTCGTGACCTTTCACATATTTTCGATTGCGATTAATCGCAATCGCGACTTCCATTGAGTTGCTCGGATGCTCTACTGCTTCTCCGATGTGATCAACCACTGTTCATTTTGATGTGCCGATGCGATTAGGCTGGAACTCAAACATATAAAAACCACAGTTTATATGCCCATTGGGTCCGGAACTCAATTGCAATTGCAATCTGTTGTTAACCTGTTCCGCTGTCACTTTTTCGATGCGATTGGGTAAGGGTCCCACCATATAAGGCTTTGGTTGTATTAAGGCCGAACAATAGAGCGAATTTTATATATGTATATAGTATGTTTTGGACCTTTGTGTTTGTAATGCACTAGATACATATAGGCTTTCTGCTTCAGCTTTAGTGTACCTTCCAGCTGGGGTAATGATTCTCGAAATTTATGAAGGGGGGGGTCCCACACTAAATGTATAAGATCTTCAGTCAACATTTAATAGTTCAATAACCCAAGGGTTATCCACCAATGCGATGAATGAAACAATAGTTATAAAACCATTGAAATACCTCGTTACATAGAAATGTTCGGTCTTTACTTGTAGAAGTCTGAGTGTTTTTGAAACTTTGGATTAAACACCCAAGTTATAATATTATTCCGCAACATATATTAATTTGACTACCGAAATTCATATTTAAAGCTCTCGGGCCCACAGTATCCATATAACGTACCTTGGCTTAAGTCGCCCTTCTCATCCGACGGCAGAGAGCACGTTGCCTTGCCCCGTGTGATCCGACGGATATCGCTCGAGTTAACTGCATGAAATTTAACTCGAGATGAGGGGTGGTTTTCCAAAATCGCTCAGGGACACATGTCGCCCAGCGTATGGAATCACGCTGATTTTCTAATTACCGCTTGCTCGACGAAGGCGGTGCGATCAAAACTGGAAACCTGCCTTTACTGTTCACTCCAGTCACGGTTCTGC
The DNA here is from genome assembly GCA_034641835.2 of Pinus albicaulis. Taxonomy (NCBI): domain Eukaryota; kingdom Viridiplantae; phylum Streptophyta; class Pinopsida; order Pinales; family Pinaceae; genus Pinus; species Pinus albicaulis. The sequence continues at coordinate 22,684 of JAXQQM020058266.1, forward strand.
TACTTTCTCCCTCAGGGTTCCGTCGCGCTTATATATATATGAACTCTGACTTTCATGTGAAATTCCTCAACATAGTTTAATTAACAAACACCGCTTCCACTATTTCTTTATATGATTCCGCTTACCCCTGACTGTTCGACATTACAATTAATGCACAACATATTCAATCTTGTCGGCTTCTCCAGTGGTTACTCTATAATTTCCAGCCACTTCTGATTGCCTTCACCATAGGCAAACAACTTTGACACTAAGTCGACACTTCCACAGTTCAGTGGTTTCAACTCCAGATTCTTATTCAGTTATGCCTTAACTACAATAGGGGCTCATATTATGCATTGCCGAATACAACATCGACATAAATGTTGATTCTTTCAATAACCCATAGAATGTAATTCACCCTAATTACAGAGATTATTTGCACATTCTTTAACCATTTCTTCTTGACAGTCAAAGCCCATTCACACAGATTTCAGAACAGATTCCTCATTTATACATTCAAAACCAGAGTACCATCCAAAAACCCTATCACAGAGTCTTATTCATACATGCCCACACAAACTCATACAATTTCCTATTGAACCTCTCAATTCACTGCCTTTGCTTCCTCTACTCCTTGACTGATGTTGCTCCTTACTTTTCTTTTTGCTGCTTCTGCTACCTCTCTGCTGCCTCTGTTCCCTGTCTTCTACTTTGTCTTATTGCTAGTTCAGGTGTTGCTCCTTTGTGCTCCTTTGCCATCAATGACAACATTTCCAACACTTTGTTTTCAGTTTGATGCTCATGTTCCTTTGGATGTGGGTTGAGTTACTAGTTCTTAGAAGCCTTGGTTGGACAAATGCTTTGGAAGTCGTGTAAGATCTTGGGTTGAGTTACTAGTCCTAGAATCCTTGGTTGGAAAAACACTTTGAATCCCTTGGTGGGTTGAATTAATAGTCCTGGAAGCCCTGGTTGGAGAAATTCTCTGGAAGACCAATAATAATTGTAGGTTGAGTTACTAGTCTTGGAATCCCTGGTTGGAATGAATTATCTGGAGCCCTGGACAGCTTGGTTAGAGATTGATATGGTGATTTTTAGTGATATCCGACTGTGAGGTGAAGTCACTTTGTAATATACCAAAATAGGGAAAATAAGCAGTAGTGGGAATATCTTACAATATTCCAAAAATGGACTGCTTAACAATGCATTCACAAAAAAATGCATTTCCAGAAATGTATGCCATAAAAATTTAAATCATCACTTGGATCCATTATATATGTCCCTCTATCATCTAAATCCAACAGGAGATCAGAAACAAAAGAAACTAGGTGAGGTAAACAGACCTCCCACACCTAGTGTAGCTGGAAATCACTAAAACCCCAATACACTGCTACACAGAAATATTACATGAAAGAGACTGCATAGTATTATGAGGGTTTCAACTCAAAAATTAGGAGAAAAATTAGATCTACTCATATATTAATCAATAATTCTTAAGAGCTGAGATCTAGTCTCCTTATACAAAATACAAGAGAACCCGGCAAGGGTTTCTTGTCATACACTCATAATAGAATGGTGATCTTCAGAAATAAACTGAATAATCACTACAAAATGAGATACAAGAGTGTATAAGGCTGAATAATAATATATATTATATGGATCCCCTCCAAGGTCTCCTCCCATGAAAGGATTAACCCCTCAATCACAAGGAAACACTGCAAAGAAACCCCAAGACCTCTTGCTGAAGCTACCTTCAAAAATAATGCATTCCATAGCTGGAAAAATGCTGGGAATGTTGGGAAATGTGTGGCCTAATTCCATAGATATGAAATGAGCTCAATATCTCTCCAAACAGATCTCCCAAGGGAAGAAAACCTCCCTCCTATGAGAAACTAGCTCAGAAAGTGGGATCCCAATCCTCTCCAATGCTGCACCCTGCAACACAACACAATAACCTGCAGAAACTACGCTGATGAAGTAAGCTGAAGCTTGGCCTAAAAACCTGATGTGGAAATGAATTCAAATCTCTTCCAAGAGGCTCCTCAAGGAAAGAGGTGGGATTCCTTCTTGGGAACACCTGGTGCTAAACAACACAGCTACCCTGCTAAACAACAAGAGGAAGCAATAGTCTAAGCTGACCAATCCAAAATAATAATCTCAAAACATAACCTCAAAATGTTGTCATCCTCTTCCTTAAATATAATGTGAGCTTTCTTGCCCTTGGCCCCACTCAATTAGGTCATTTCCCTCATGAGATCCATCTCCCTCCAAAATTGCGTTATTCCTTCATTAATCTCCACTCCTCTCCAACTACGCTATTGACTTGGTCAAAGTTGACTGAATCAACATGATATAATCCTTGTTCATACTTGGAGGTGTTTTATTAAACTGCATAAAGGGTCTCCTTTCACACTTATATTTTTCTTATTGATGCTTAGGAGACTCATGGGCCTTCCCACCCATTTATTCACCTACCTCGTGATAAAATCAAATATAATATTCCATTTAGTTTAAGGCTAAATTTTTGGAATATTACAGTCCTCCCATCCAAAATGTTGTTTGTCCTCAAGAAATTGTATAAGGAGAGAAAAATTCCTCCCCTCCTCTTCTTGTGGCCTCCTAATCAGAAGTCCCCACCACTGCTCAAAATAATCTGCTACAAATCTGTCCTCCAATGTTTCCTCCCAATCATGCAAAACCATATGGCTCTCATCATAGAAAGGTGGAAGGTGTAAGTGGAAACCTCCTTGCTGTCCAATGGCCTCCTCAAGATAGGAGTGATGACAAACATGGGGAATCCCATTCCCAATGAGTGATCCCATCACCCATGGTATCATCCAAATGAAATGAGCCATTCTAGGTAGCTCATCAAAGCAATCATCAACCCTCGGTTTGTACAATGTAATGGGGCTACATGGAGAGATTAGTTTTCCCGTTCTCATTTGTTTCTCTCTCCATTTATGATAATTATGGGGCTTTTTATGCCCTTGGTCTGAAACAACATGGCCTCCAAGAATGGCCCAAGTTACCCCAACAAACAAATCAGCCATGAAGTGCCTCCTCCAAGAACCCAAGTTCTTCAAATGGCTCCTCCCACATGAAGAAAAGAGATGTGATATGGCAATCATGGGCTACTCATTGTTCCTCCTGAAATATGCAGCATGTAAATTAGGGAGAACCATGCTCCAAATGGGCATCTCTAACTCCTCCAGCACTCTCCAAACAATGCTCCCCATGAACATAAAAATATCAGCAATATATGGAAGCAAAATCCAATGGAAACAAGCTGCCAAATGACAACTGGAGAGTGGATCATAGTTCCACACATGGAACCAGCACAGTGCATCCTTTGCTTCCATCAAAACAAGCGATAGCAAGTGTTCTCCCAGCCACTTGTTTTCTGCCACAATATTTCTATAAGATAGAAATATGAAAGTACCATGAGGTGTCAATGGTGCATACCAAAAGTCTTGTGGATTCCCCCACAGACCACCAATAAGGTAGCCAATATCAATGCTGCAAGTAGCTACAAGGACATCATCATACAAAATGAAAGAAGGGATGATCCTCCTTGGTACAACATGCTGCTCATACAAAGTAAAGAAGTACAAAACATAATGTGAAATTATACCTCCTCCATCATGTACTTGACACCTTGAGCTGAATTGGCTCAACTGGAATTCCTCTCTTACCTCCAATGAGTAGGGAAGTGGATGTGACATCTTGTCCATCACCATCCAGGCTATGCATCTCTCCATATGCTGAAATATATCATGTTGGATTCCCTCCCAAGTGAACTCCTCTGCAAAATAAAAATATGCATCAAAGTGCATAGAAGAGAAGTCCTCATGTGCTGCATGTAGCAGCTTCTCCTTAAGACTAGAAGCTCTAGTCAAGAAGACTCTACCATAAGAATAGATGACCATATTATTCACCATGTATCTATCATCTTCTTCAGGGTCATCAAGAATCATGCAAGCACCAAGATCCTTGGAGTACTCTACCAAGAGTTGAGACCTCCAATATGGATCAATCCTCCTAAGAGACAACACTGGTGATCTAGCATATGAAGCTCTCCTCATGATTCTACCTGCTACTTTGACATCCCTCATGCCAAAGTCATCCTCCATAAGCTTCACCCCTTTGGAATCCAAAATTGTTGAACCAAGAGGCAAGATGTCTCTCATCAACTCTAGATCTGGTGGCCTCCCAGGTGGAATGCCTCCATGTAATGAGACATCAGTGTCAAGAGTGGACTGAATATATGGATGGAAAGACTTGTCCCTGCTCTCACTGCGCAATCTAGTATCCCTCTTCTATGCATCAAACTTTTGAAAGGGATAGGTGTGTGTGTTCCTCATAAAATGAGGTTGGTCATCCTCCCTATCTCCTCCTTCCATCTGCATGGTTTCACCATTTGTCAAAAAGGTCACATGCTGATCATAGGTTGTGCTTTGATCTCCACATATGAGATCCTGGGGAATTTCTTGCAATGACACAAGAATCCCTTTTGTTGGAGCAAGTGCCCCTCCTTCCTCTGCATGAGGTACTAGATGTGCTCTAGATGTGACATTGTTGTTGCCCTCTACCTCTCCAACATGAATGGGCAACCTCCCAATGATTGGATCCACTTTCGAAAAATGGACCTCCATACTCTCTTGCTCAAGAATATGAGATAAAGGTTTTGCCCCTAGCAGGATATGATGCAAGATATCAGCCTCCTCCATGGTTTTCTGAAGTGGAATGGATTTTATAGTTTTCTCCATCACATGAAAGGTTTTTTACTGTTTATTCTTGTTTTGCTCCACTACATGTGTTTTAGAGAGTTTTCCATCAAATATTTCCACCAATGCTTTAGTAAACCTTGCATAAGAAGAATTATTTTCATTTTTTAAAGAAAAAGATTCAAATATCCACCATTCATAGGCCTTACCTTCAAAGTGCAGTGCTGCAATTTTGATGGTTTCATCTTCAGAAATTTGGTGTTGCTGCAAATAGGAGTCTAGCTACTTCAACCAAGCTTTAGCTGAACATGTAGGTGAACCATCAAAAGTGGATAGAAGAAATCTATCCATATTCTTCTTCTTACTTCTCTTCACCTGGATCTTGAAAAACTCTTGGAAAGTGGTATGATCTCTAAACCTCTCAGTTTGAGATTCATACTCCTGCAAAAAATCACTAAGATTTTTCCTCTTAGGCATTCTCCCTCCTTTCATCCATCTCATGATAGATCTGGGCACTTGACTGTGTTGTGCATCATGGTGTGTAGCTGCATGCTCACACTTACCATGTGCAAATATAGCTCCAGCTCTAGATCCAAAATCCTCTGGAGATTCCATCTCCATTCTTATTTTCTTCAACTCTTCTTGAAAGCTCTATATAGATCTTGGAAGAAGCTTTGTAAGCTTGTCTTCCTTTCTTCCTCCATATAATGGAGCCTTCTCTTCTCTATCCATATCTCCTTCTCCTTATATTATAATGGCCTAAGATCCATAGGCTGAGCCAAGATTGAAGCTTTGATACCACTGTAATATCCCAAAATAGGGAAAATAAGCAGTAGTGGGAATATCTTACAATATTCCAAAAATGGACTGCTTAGCAATGCATTCACAAAAAAACACATTTCTAGAAATGTATGCATTAAAAATTTAAATCATCACTTGGATCCATTATATATTTCCCTCTATCATATAAATCCAATAGGAGATTAGAAACAAAAGAAACTAGGTGAGGTAAACTGACCTCCCACACCTAGTGTAGCTGGAAATCACTAAAACCCCAATACATTGCTACACAGAAATATTACATGAAAGATACTGCGTAGCCTTATGAGGGTTTCAACTCAAAAATTATGAGAACAAGTATATCTACTCATATATTAATCAATAATGCTTAAGAGCTGAGATCTAGTCTCCTTATACAAAATACAAGAGAACCCGGCAAGGGTTTCTTGTCATACACTTATAATAGAATGGTGATCTTCAGAAATAAAATGAATAATCACTGCAACATGAGATACAAGAGTGTAAAAATATGAAGAAATAATATATCTGATATGGATCCCCTCCAAGGTCTCCTCCCATGAAAGGATGAACCCCTCAATCACAAGGAAACACTTCAAAGAAACCCCAAGACCTCCTGCTGAAGTTGCCTTAAAAAATAACGCATTCCCTAGCTGGAACAGTGATAGGAATGTTGGGAAATGTGTGGCCTGATTCCAAAGATATGAAATGAGGTCAATATATCTCCAAACAGATCTCCCAATGGAAGGAAACCTCTCTCCTATGAGAAACTAGCTCAGAAAGTGGGATCCCAATCCCCTCCACTACTGCACCCTGCAACACAGCACAATAACCTGCAGAAACTACGCTAATGAAGTAAGCTAAAGCTTGACTTGAAAAACTAATGTGGAAATGAATGAAAAACTCTTCCAAGAGGCTCCTCAAGGAAAGAGGTGGGATTCCTACTCCGGAACACCCGGTGCTAAATAGCACAGCTACCCTGCTAAACAACAAGAGGAAGAAATAGTCTAAGCAGACCAATCCAAAATAACAATCTCAAAACATAACCTCATAATTCTATCATCATCTTCCTTAAATAGAATGTGAGCTTTCTTGCCCTTGGCTCCACTCAATTAGGTCATTTCCCTCATGAGATCCATCTCCCTCCAAGATTGCGTTATTCCTTCATTTATCTCCACTCCACCCCAATTGCACTGTTGACTTGGTCAAAGTTGACTGAATCAACATGATATAATCATTGTTCATACTTGGAGGTGTTTTATTAAGCTGCATAAAGAGTCTCCTTTCACACTTATAGTGTTTTTATTGATGCTTAGGAGACTCATGGGCCTTCCCACCTATTTATTCACCTACCTCGTGATAAACTCAACTATAATATTCCATTTAGTTTAAGGCTAAATTTTTGGAATATTACACATTGGTTGAGGGTTGAGGTGGTTTTTCCTATGGAAGCCCTGGTTTGGTTTTGTTTAGTTTTTTTCATGAGATTCGAGATTCATGCTTGGAATATGGCACAGGGGTGAATGGTTGAAAGAAAATTTTGGTTTTGCCCAATCTATGGGCGAGTGGTATGTGGAAGTCCGAGACCCGGTTGAATTTTGCATATGTTAATAAGAGCTCTTTCCCTCTTGTATCTGATGGGTAAATATACTTCCTCATCTGTGGTTTCTATGGCTATTATATCCTTGGTATTTTTGTTGGTTACATGCTCGTTATGAGTAAGTTTTATGAAAAACTTTATGTATGGATATCATCATGTTTTTATTAGAAAATGAACGAATAATGGATATATGATAATGAAACTATTGTGATAAGGCATCAATGCTTCCTTACGATTCTTAGATAAGTATGAGACCCATATGCTCAGATATGTTGTTATGACCTATAGATTACATATTTGTGACATGTTTGATGAAATGCATGTCATGGCTAGTAGGGGTCAGATCAAGTACTTGAACCAAATATTACATTAGTAACCTTATTTCATTGTTTTTTATCACTTCTGAAAGTTTCCTGAAGTTTTGGGTTGTGGCCTGAGACTTAGCCCTGAAAAAGTGGCTCAGAATCTGGGGTCACTAGCTCAGAACTGCCGGGAAAAGTCCACAGTCGCTGACATGCCTTGTTGTGGGAGTGACTAAAAGGCCTTAGTCACATGCATGGATTTTCATGGGGTCAACTAAGGGTCCAGATCAATAAAATGATAAATTGTCTTAGGGGTTAATCACCTGGAAGTGTTGGTTGCCTCCTGAAGGTTTTGTAGCATGTGGGGAAAGTCAGTTTGGCTTCGTTATGTTAGTTCCACTTCCTTAACTATACTTGGGGAGATTAATCATATCATAGTAACTCATCATCACATGTTTAGCTCAGTTGATCAGTTAGCGTGGGTAAATGTGGGAGGATGGTATTACACCATTGATCAAATGTGATAATTGACATGAAAATATTTGATAGGGAGGTTATATGGTTGATATATTTTAGGAGATAATCTAGTGAGTTGGATAAAACAACATTAGAATCCATTACTAGGATATGTAATACATTTACACACTCAAGTGAAGGTATGGCTAATGTTTCCTTTCAATTTTGAGTATCTAGATGTAGTAAATGTGTTGAAGATGAAATGGTTATGGGGCTTGTTTCCACACAAAATGTGGTGAACAAGAAGGGATGATGTTGTGCAGCACTAGCTCACATGCGAAGCAATCTACGTGATGAAGCAGACCTTAGATGACCAAGTTAGGATTTGATAGCTTGAAACAATGTTCTGATATAAAGTGTTAACATGGTATATGAAATACAAAGAAACTACCCTAGAAAATCATACCAAGAACTTGTTAGAGATCAAGTAGGCCTTGTTAAAGGAATTTCAGAACCCTAAGTCTAAATCTCAGTGCATTACTGATATCAAATAAATTAAACAAGTGTAAGGAGAACCAATCTCGGACTATGACTAGAGGTTCAAGATATTTTTGGACATGTTAACATTTTAAATTCTTGATGCACAACACAGGGAATGGTTTATTGCAGGACTCCTCCCTCATATAAGCATAACTCTAACTTAAATAGATTTACATCACAGTCGAAGGCACTGTAAATATCAATGCAACTAGATTCAACTATAGGTGGAGTAGAAGGATCAACATGAATGGCACAAGTCCAATTGCATCTGGTAGCACTAAATATCTAATAGTAAGAAGTGGTGGAAGAGAAGGATGTGCATCAGAATGTCTCGTGCAATGTGTGTCACAGAGAATGACACTTGAGAAACAAACACTTGGCTATGGATAACTATGTTGCGATAGGGGCACCAGACCCATTGTTTAGAGAAGGTAAAGAAGAATAATGTGAGCTATGGCAGAAGTGGGGACGCAATCCAAGGTCCTACTACTCGATGTAGAAATATAAAATGACCTACCACACTCCATTTTATGAGTTATGAAATGGAATTCATGCATGTCTTGTGTTGAAACTAATGAAGGAGAGGATATACGATGCATAGCGAGTCCAAGGAGCAGATATGTAGGCAGTGGAGGCCCAAAAATTTCAACAAGGAAACTTTTAGCCATAGAGAAACACACAAGCAATGCAACAACAATATTAGCATGCGTGCGATGAAGGGTTCAGGCCCCATGGTAGAGGAGGATTCATAAAAGGAGGAGACAAACTACCAACATGCTTCAATTATATAGATATTTGGAAAGTGCAATGGTTTTTTCACTAAGCCTCAAGTTTAGTACGAGATATGTGCAGGTATTGTTATAGAGAAGAACATAAAAAGGAATATTTTGCTGATTTTTTAGAAAAACTGGAGGCCAAATTAGTAGGAAATGTGCACATGGTCACAACTAAGATTTTGGGTGTGTGATATATCCTTTCCATGAATAGTTGCATGTGCGGGGGGGTCACACCCCCTTGTTCGTTGTGCTAGGTACAACAGGGCGGTCAAAGAGTGGGTAGTAGTCCCCCTACATAAGGCCCAGGACAACGCCCTGAGAATTATTTTTTTGGACCCTATATTAGGTGGGTGGACCTACCTATGGTTTTTTTCATGTGTTCTACACATGGTTTTTGGAATTATGGTTTTCTGTCCATGGTATTTTGTAGATATGGTCAAGGGAACTACGATTATGTTCTAATCCAGGGTTAATGGATTGAGGTTTATGAATGCTTCGACATGTATATATATTTATTGTAACAATGAAAGTAATATAATTAAATATCAATCTGGTAGTATTGGTTTTGGGGTCCAGGGGAAAATATCTATGTATATGTGTTTTATGTTTATGTTCTCACCATTGTTTATTTTCCTTTTTTATTAAGAATTCATTTACAGGTAATTTATGTACAGGGTTAAAACCTACATAAGAGACATGATGCAAAGTACCACCCTACTAATATCATAGTATTCATGAGAGGAGAATAAATCACTGGAAGTAACACACAATGAGAGAAACCAGAGAGCCCGTAACACTTACTACTACAACTGCCAAGAAGAGAAGAGGTAATTAGGAAATAATTATCACTTCCTAAGTTTGACATGAAGAAACAAAAGGAAGTTATGTTTAAAGTGTGGAGTTACTGTGATGAAAGAGAAGACCCATAGACTTCAAGACCTTGTCTAGAATTGAAAACACCAGAAAAGGAGGAAAATATAGAGGGAAAAGTCAACGAATTTTTTAAATACTGCCTGAGAATGATAGAAATTCTTACATCTATTGTGATTGTGTTTTCCTTCATGGAAACCAAACTCATAAATATTTACTTGATGTCAACATGATGATAATATGATGATTGTGGAACTAATGTAGATATCAAGAATATTGGTACATATGTTACAGAGGACATGGATATAGAAATGGTAGTTCAGTTACAGATGGATGAAAAATGTAAAGATTGAAAAGTATACATTGTTCCTATGAAGAAGGGTTGTGTACATATTGATATGAAAGGTCTGTATTAGTTTTGTTGTGCTAAGTGTCTTTTTAGTTTATAAACATGTGCATACTTGTCTCATTAGTTTGCTTAAGGAATGAGGAATTTAACCATGAATTATAGATGATTTTAGGGAATTATAAGCATGGAATAAGCACAAATAACACTAAAAAATAGTGAAAAAAGAGAAATAAGTCACCACATAACATTTACACAACAGGCATGATGAAGAAGTCACCCATCCTGGGCTACATCTGTTGGTTCAACTCCCAATGGCATGTCCATATTTCATTATGCTCAAAAATTTGCAAATACATGTAGTTATAGGCCTCTAATGGATGCTTTCTCTACATCAATGGCTCCAGAATTCTCCAATTAGTCTAGAATGACTCTTCATTCACTTTGAATGGGCGAAAATTGAGTATCCAACTCATTTGCCCAGTAACACCTAGAAAAGCTCCACTAATTGTGGAGGACTCCACTTAACTCGAGTCAGATTGGAAACTTTGCCCTAAATTTGGGCGCGCTCTAAACCCCCACCAGTCTTAACCACCGAGAAAATCATTACATTTATTGGTTAGTGTTTGGGTGGCCACATGCCAATCCAAACCACGTGGTCTAACTGCAACTGCAGGCGAAACCCACAGTTGAACTGTATTAAACCGGACTTATGGAGAATGTTTGTTTAACCGAGCGGAGAAACCGTCGGACCATTGGCATGTGACAAGGCTTAACACTGTTGGCGGGTTGGTTTAATGTCGTAGGTTAAAAAGGTTTTTTTGTTATGTTAACACTGCAATGTGACCACATATCAGGACCATTGGCGGGTTGGGACCACCGACAGTCCCAACCCTCAAGTGCCAGCCTTGTAAACTTTAAATTTATGCTGAGAAATATAAGGTTAAGATTCATTGCATAAAGTGAGAGGTGTGGCGGGTGGTTGCTCTGCTGGAGGTCACAGGGTCGACTCCTACGGCCTTAACAAAATTTTGATACACCACTAAGGGGACACATGGCGGCCTCAGGGCTGACTACGTGTCACCCTATGATTGGTCCTCCATCCAACATACAACCAAATTCTACAAATCAAATCATGCCACTTGTCAGCCTAGGATTGGTTATGAGGAAAGGAATATTCCTTTTGCTGACTGTGCACCCTCCACCCTGACTGGGCATCCTAGTCAACCCTGTCGAAAAATTTAGTTGTTTGGGAATTCAATCAGATCGCGATATATCCCTCATACGACATCGGTATTTAGAACCATTCACGATGTCAGAATCAGGAAGATGAGATCTACACAATCATCTTGGTTTCAACCCAATCCTGTAACTTCCAATTTTGAGAAAAATTTATGAACTCCTGATCATTCCTCCCCATTGGGAATATTTTGGACCCCAAAAGACTTGATTACCTGTTCAATAGATGAGGGCACAAATCTCTCACCTTTCCAACCTCCATCCACTTTTCCTTGCTTGGTTTAGTGCCTTTGAGCCCAACTCGAAGGTAGTCAACACTTCCCCTTTTGGATGCTCTTGTCCTCCTGTCAAGAATTGTATCTTCCTTGAGCTCATCCAGAAATTCTGGCAAGAAATATTCAATAGAAGGTAGCTGAACATCACTTCCTTGATAATCGATCAAATGTGGCTCATACAAACATAAATTTTCAACATTAACAACTGAATACATTTGCATATATGAAGGCAAGTCAAGTTGAAATGCATTATAGCTACCAACTTGCTTTATGATCTTGAATGGACCATAGCGAATGGGTTTGAGCTTTTTACCTTCCCCTTGCATCCTTTCTTTGCTAATGTGCAACCATACCTCATCTCCCTCTTGAAACTTGTGATCAACTCTATGTTTGTAATGCCTCTCCTTGTATTTTCTTTGACTTTTCTCAAGTTGTTCTTGAACTTGTTGATGTACAATCTGAATTTTCTCAATGAACTTTCGAGCCTTGTCAATATCACTATGGCTATCTATTACAACATCCTTTCCAAATATGAATTCTAATGGCGGTTTTGGCAAATACCCAAAGCATACCTCAAAAGGTGATGTTTGAGTTGAAGAATGCTTTGCTCGGTTGTAAGCTTGTTGAATGTAATGCAGTATCTCATCCCACAACTTAGGATGTTTGCTGCAATATCCTCTTAGTAGATTCACAATGGTTCTGTTCACCACCTCGGTTTGTCCATCAATTTGCAGATGAAAAGAAGTACTCTTTTTCAACTTTGTGTCCATCATACTCCAAATATTGGACCAAAAATTCCCAATGAACCTGGAATCCCTGTCACTAACAATAGAAGTTGGAAATCCATAATGAACCCATACATGTTGAAAATAAAGTTCAACATTTTTTTCAATAGTAATGATTTTCTTATGTGGCATAAGTATACACATTTTACTGAATCGATCCTCAACTACATAAAGATAATCATGATGTTTTCTTGACATAGGTAGACCTCCAACAAAGTCCATGGAGAGAATCTCCCATGGCCTTGATGGTACTGGTAGGGGTGTGTACAACCCAAGCTTCCTATTACTAGGCTTACTTGTTGCACACATAGAACAACCTCTTATAAAAAAAGACACACTATCTACCACGCGAGGCCAATAGAAATACCTTTGTAGATGCGCCACTATTTTTCTTACCCCAAAGTGTCCAACAATAAGAGATGAATGAGTTTCTCTCATGAAACTTTGCCTCTCTCCTTGTTGTATACATAGCTTTCCCAAATGAAACAACAAATTGTTATGCATGTGATAATCTTTTTCTTCAACTTGATTCCCTTCACTCAAACTAGCATACACATCTTGAAAATCAACATCATGTGCATATTGTTCTATGTAACTCTCATGTACAATATAATCATTATTGAGTAAAGTAGATGCACTAATGATTGGTGTTGAAATCATATCAAAAAAATTATTGAAAATACCTTTCTTATACCTTATACCCAATTGAAACTGTTGAGGAAATACCATCCACCTGAAATGTCTTGATTGCTGCAATTTTGTTTGCGACTGCAAGTACTGTAATGGTTGGTGATTAGTATGCACAATTGTCTCTTTACCCATCAAGTAGTGTTTCCACTTCTTGAGGATTTGTACCAACACATATAGTTCTTTTTCATATGTAGGATAATTAGTTACAACACCATTAAATGTTTCAGAATGAAAAGCGATAGGCTTACCATGCTGCAAAAGAACTGCGCCCATGACATAATCACTACCATCGGTTTGAATCTCGAATGGCTGTCTCAAATTTGGTAATGCAAGGACTAGAGCTGAACTGATATTGTATTTTAAAGCTTCAAAAGCTTTTTTTTGTTTTCCTCCCCATTGGAATCCTTTCTTCACACTTGTCACTGCATGCATAGGAGTTGCGATGGCAGAAAGATTAGCAATAAAATTTCTCCAATACTGAGCTGCACCTAAGAAAATTCTTACCTCGGTTACTGTTTTGGGAATGGTCCAATTTACAATGGCTTCCACTTTATAAGGATCAATTCTCAACTCTCCTCCTCCTACAATGTGTCCCAAATAAACCAAATAAGTCTTTCCAAACTCACACTTTGACATCTTAAGAAACAATTTCTCTTTATTCAAAATATCAAGCACTCTATTCACATGCAAGACATGTTATTCTATCTTTTTGTTGAAAATAAATATGTCATATAAGTACACAATCACAAATTCATCAAGGAATGGATGAATAACACTATCCATAACATTGATGAAGTTTCCGGTGCATTACACAAACCAAATGGCATAAATAACCACTCAAAGAGTCCTTGTTTGGTTTTGAATGCAGTTTTCCATATGTCACTTTCTGTAATTCTTACTTGATGATATCCACTTCGTAAATCTAAATTATTGAAAAAAATTTCTTCTTTCAACTTATCAAGCAAATAATCCATCCTTGGGAGTGGGTAATGATTCTTTACTGTAATCTTGTTCAAAGCTACGAAGTCTACACACATGCGCCAAGTCCCATATTTCTTTGGAATCAAGACTATGGGTGAACCACATGGGGATGTGCTTGGCCTTATGATTCCCTTTTCCAACATCTCTTTTATTTTCCTTATTATTTCATCATTCCCCATTATCAACATGCGATACATACCGATGTTTGGAAGAGGAAAATCTTGCTGCAACTGAATCTCATGTTGAATCTCTCTTTTTGGAGGCAATCCTGTTGGCTCCTGAAACACCTCATGATGTGCATCAAATACATCGTATAAATATGATTTAAAATTAGGATCAAAACCCTCAAATTATTCATGATTAACATCAGCTTTAGGCTTAATCATTAGAAGAACAAAATTCTTACTTGAATTCACCATCCTCTTCTGTCCAAAATTTACCATAGAAATGTTTGTCTTCTTGCGATGTGATCTAACAATGTACTCCTTATCATCTTTGAACAAATGATATTTGTTCTCATGGAGATGGAAGATCACTTTCCTGTCATACAAGTAAGGACTCCCCAACACAATTCTTGTTATTTCAAGCATAACCACATCTAATTCAACTATGTCAATAAAATTTGCAGTGATTTCAAACTGCAATATGCATTTCTTTGAAACCTGTAAATTTTCATCCTTACAAATCCAACCAAGTGGATATGGTTTTGGATGTGGTATGGTCTCAAGGTTAATTTTCTTGACCAAGTATTCAAAGATTAAGTTTGCTTGTGACCCACTATCAAACAATGTGTCAATCTTGGTATGTTTGGATATGACCCTCACATGAAACAGTTCAATTCCTTCTTCTTCATTTGGAGCATGTATGTGAAAGTTTGATGTCCTACTACTGGGTTTAGTTTCAATTTCTTTCCCCTTCATGTTCTTCAATCCCATGGTTGTAATCTTAGATTCATCACTTGAATCTTCTCCTAAATCATGTTGAGTTGTAGCTGCAATTTTCTGTTTCCCTTTGTTGTTGTATTTCTTGGGCCTCATTTCAGGATGTAATTTCCAACAATGAGTTTCATCATGGCCTTCTTTTGAACAATTTTTACAAACCAAATTTTCTCCCTCTTTATTAACAGATGCATTCTTTTTGCTTTTACCTTTTGAGGTCTTATCTTTGTTTTTACCCTTAGAAGGTTTCTTTCTACCCTCTTCAGAAATGTTTTTCCCTATAGCTTCTAGATCTGTGGCCTGAACACATACTTCATCTAGACTTGTGGGGTTAAACATGAGAATAGTATGTTTAAGGTAGCTATGTAGGCCTCATATGTACTTCAGCAAAGTATCTTGGCTCTACAAATCTACCCCTAATAATAGAGCTCTTCTCCTAAATTCTTGGGTGTATTCTTGCACATTCTATCCCTTCAATTGTCTAAATTTTTTCCATTTAATTATGGCTTTCTACATACGAGCTAATGGATAAAACTATTGTTTTATTGCATTAATGAAATCAGTCCATGATAGAATAATCTTACCATGCTTCTTGATCTACTCCTTTGTCTTAGCTTCCCACCAAACAAGTGTTGCACCTTCCATTCTCAATGAAGCTAATTGGATTTTGGTACCATCATATTGAAGGTTCTGTATTCTCAAATAGACCTCCAATTGCCTAATCCAGTTATCAAGATTTTCTGCATTGACTTCACCATTAAACATTGGCAATTCAAACTTAACATGAAGTTTTACAAAAGGACTTTTACCAATGTTCTTTGACTTGTGTGGCTGATGTAATGAAGATGAAGTACATGATGATGATGATGAGGGTGAGGATGATGGCTCTCCATTGCCTCCATTTCCTCCATTGACCTTCTTTGAATTATCTTAATCGTTGTGACCTCCTGAAGATCCCTGTCATTCCTTGTGAAGTTTGGATCCTTCTCCTTCTAGTCTCTCATTCCTTTCTTGATAAACGATTCTAACCATATCAATCATGTCAAGGAATGCTTTCCTGAACACTCTTTCTTCCTCTTTGGGATCAACTTCTTCATGGATTTCTCCTTCTCTATGAGACATGCTTAAAGTAGCTTCTGCTTCCTTAGGAGGTGAACTAGGTGATGGGGATTATGGAAATCTTGCTCTCCTTTATTTTGGCTCTTCTTGAGACCCTTCTGCTCCCACCAATTTTCCTTCTCCTCTTTTGAGCTTGAGCCCAGTAAGCATCTAAAACTTGAAAATAGTTAGACAAATATTTGCATAAAACAACACCAGAGAATAAACTCTAGCTCTAATACTAATTTGATCTGAAAGGACTATATTAGTTTTGTTGTGCTAAGTGTCTTTTTAGTTTATAAACATGTGCATACTTGTTTCATTATTTTTCTTAAGGAATGAGGAATTTAACCATGAATTGTAGATGATATTAGTGAATTAAAAGCATGAAATAAGCACAAACAACAATGAAAATCAGTGCAAAACAGAGAAATAAGTCACCACATAACATTTACACAGTAGGCATGATGAAGCAATTCACCCCTCCTGGGCTACATCTGCTGGCCCAGCTTCCAATGGCATGTCCATCTTTCATTATGCTCAAAAATTTGAAAATACATGTAGTTACAGACCTATAATCATTGTTTTCTCTGCACCAATGGCTCCAGAATGCTTTAATTAGTCTAGAATGACTCTTCATTCACTCTGAATGGGAGAAAATTGAGTCTCCAACTCATTTTCCCAGTAACACCTAGAAAAGCTCCACTAATTGTGGAGGACTCCACTTAACTAGAGTCAAAATGGAAACTCTGCCCTAAATTTGGGCGCGCTCTAAACCTACGCCAGTCTTAACCGCTGAGAAATCCATTACATTTATGGGTTAGTGGTTGGGTGGCCACATGCCAATCCAAACCATGTGGTTTAACCGCAATCGCAGGCAGAACCCAAGGAGGAACCCACAGTTGAACTATATTGAACTGGAGTTATGGGGACCATTTGTTTAAGCACACGAAGAAAATGTAGGACCATTGGCATGTGACAAGGCTTAACACTGCTGGCAGGTTGGTTTAATGTCAGAGGTTACGAAGGTTTTGTTGTTACATTAACACTGCAATGTAACCACATATCGGGACCAGTGGCGGGTTAGGACTGCCGACGATCCCAACCCCCAAATTCCAGCCTTGTAAACTTTAAATTTATGCTAAGAACTATAAGGTTAAGATTCATTGCGTAGCGTGGGCGGTTTGGCAGGTGGTAACTCTGCCGAAGGTTGTGGGGTCGACTCCTGCGGCCTTAACAAAATTTTGATATGCCACTAAGGGGACATGTGGCAGCCTCAGAGCTGGCCACATGTCACCCTATGATTGGTCCTCCATCGAACATACAACCAAATTCCACAAATCAAATCATACCACTTTTCACCCTAGGATTGGTTCTGAGGAAAGGAATATTCCTTAGAATATTCCTTTTGCTGATTGTGCACCCTCCATGCTGACTGGGCATTCCAGTCAACACTGTCGCAAAATTTAGGTGTTTGGGAATTCGATTAGAATGTGATATCTCCCTCATATGAAATTGGTTTTTAGAACTGCTCACAATGTCGTAATTAGGAAGACGAGATATACGCAACCATTCTAGTTTCAATGCAATCTTGTAACTTTCAATTTTTAGAAAAATTTATGAAGTCCTGATCACATACATGGGCCTTATGAGAAAAAGTCATGTACATAATATGAACAATGGAAATTTGGATACCATGGGTCATTACCATGGTATTTTCCCATAGTAATTGGAGCAAAAACGTTTATTTGATCTTGTCAACAAATACTAACGACATTACCAAAGGATTTACCTAAGATATTTACTAACGAAAAAACTATATAAGGAGATGGGGATCAAGGTGTTGTGTGTGAAAATAATGAGTTATTCATATGTGATTTGATCTGGAATAGGTGTACACCAAGGAGCAAGAATATGGGTCAGATTTAATATATTTGAAAGTGTAGTGAAGACTAATGAATACAATTGCTTGATCTTTTTATTATTGTAGTTAAAAATGATAGATCTATGGTTATAATGATGTTATGATATGAATGTGTGACAGTGCGAATTGCAGAATTTGCAGCGAAAGGTTTCAAATTTGTACGCAGGTTTGTTTCTGGATAGTCTCATACATACGCATATCTATTTTTGTTGAGTCACGTATATATTCTGATATATGTTTTTTCAGTTTATTGATACTTGTATGTGGGTGTTGCACATGATAAGAACATATATACGTATGTCTACTTAATAAAGATCACACATATATTTTGAGTAAGATCTGGTCAGGGTTTACAGTGCTACTTGATGATGATGATTTATGTTATATTTGTTGCTTCCTGTAAATGATGTCTTGATATTGATGGTTTATATATGTTTTGGTTTGGTTGTGAATTAATATGATCTAGTTGCATTGGTTTATTTAATATTTAGTGGGATGATATTACAATGATTCAGTTGGTTCAATGATTTTATTTTAGATTTAATATTCATTTTGGTATTCAACATAATGTTGGGGGTGGGTCTAGTGTGAAAATATGATGAAAGGTGGCCTACATGTTTTTATGTGGTATTTGAGATAGGTGGATGCACTCTAAAATATTATGAAACATAGTCCACAAGAGGTGTTGTGGGTTGGAGCCTTCAATAAGGGAGTTGTAGCTTCCTTCCAGTGGTAGTTGGTAAATTTTTTTAGGGGGTAGGTGCTCCCTTTCGGTAGCGGTGGGTAAACTAGATTAGGGGGTTGTAGCTCCCTTCCAGTGGGTGCTGGAGAACGAGTGGAGGTCGTAGCCTCCTGTAGGTGAGTGCCTACATGCTAGTAATATTTTGTGCCAGTACAAGATGTAATAAATTTTTTCTTTATAATAAAGAAGACATAGACAATGACAGTGGTGGTTTTCTCCCACATTGTGTTTCCACCTAAAATATTGGTGTTCTATGTGTGATGCTTATGTTTTGTGTCTTATATTTTCTTAACTGCATACTATATAATTAATGAATTAATAATGAAAATTTTAAGTTAACTCGTTGATGGAATTTATTTCAAATTAAGTTATCTGGATATACGCGTTTTGAATTCAATAGAGTCGCATACATACGTGGGTTGCATGAAGAACACTAGCATACAAAATTATGAATTGAAAGTTTAAAGTGAATTAAAAATACTGATTCACCCCTGAGCCCCCCCGCCAGTATTTTTCTTAACAAATGGTATCATAGCATGTCACTCTAGTAGAAGCTTAACCGTTTGAGAGTGGATTAGGGACAACAAGAAAGAAGCATAAGAAAAAGGAAAAAAAAAGGAAGAGTTCAAACCAGAAAAGAAGTGGAAATGATGTATCTAATGTTGCGGAAATATATGCATTCATAGATCAAGGAAAATATGCAACAAAACAAGGCAAGTAAAAAATAATGGACAATAAAGGTATGTGTTGAAGCTTAGAAATGCCTCTTTTTTACTATCCTTTTTTCCATCACATTTCACCTTTTGTTACTATCTTACAAAAACCTCAACATATTAAGTTCAAGATCAACTTCTACAAGGTATTAATCATCCATATTTAAATTCTCTATCTTTATTGAAATTATGACAAATGTATTTTTGCAATGATTGAATTTTGCACATTCTACTACTGATATCCATTTCTACAACAGAATCCATTGTTAGACAGGTTGAAACACTCCAGAGTAAGAGAGAAGACTATCAAAAGATAAAATTTGGCTCCTAGATGGATAACCACCTACTGGAATTGCTTGGCAAGCTACTCGAGATAGGAGATTTCAAAGTCAAAGGCCAAGTCAAACTTGAAACCTGCACGTTGCAATTAAGAAAAGGATGCAGAGAATCAAGTGAGCGAGACTGATGGATTAACTTAGCTGTTAAGAATATAAATCGATATGAAATATCCCATGAATTTATTTTTCAATAGAAAGTCATAAAGAGATTATACTCTTAGTTTTATTGGTCTCATAGGTGTTGAATCAATTTCAACAAATCGGCTTGAAAATATTTCAATTCATTCTTATAATTTGTATAAATGATTGAGCAAGACAAAGAACACAATAGTGGTTATTATTTTTAAGTTCATATTCCTTTTGTGGAAGAAACTGATACTCTCTTTTCATAATACAAGTCTTGTTACTTTCTAATAAGTGCATGAAGAGTCTTTGATCGTTAATCAATCCTCCACTCTAGGAGGGCCCCGTGCGAGCTGTGAGGTTTTGTTTTAAGTTTTAAGTTATTTACATTAATGTTTCTTAGAGTTTATTCTCATCACAGTTATGTTGAGAAGGCAAATCCCCTCTGCAGACAGAGGTGATCCCTCTAGCCCTGGGGTGGGTCTAGCAACAAGGGAACATACTAGACTGTTACACCATTTTTTGGTCATCTAACCTATTATCATTAGATGGACCCAAGTACACCATGTAAGACAAATTTTACCCTAAGTAAAATTGCTTTTGCTATGTAAAATAACTTAATAAAACACATTTATTAAGTTGTTTATGGTCCAAATAGGAAACCCCAAAAGGAAATATTAAACAAATCTTTATTTGTTTGATTTTCCTCATGGAATAATCAATTAAACAATAATTTAATTATTATTCCAAGTTATATTTAACCCAAAACAAGGAAATTAATTAGATAAATCCTTATTTATATTATTATTTTCTAGGAATAATTATTTAAATCTTATTTAAATAATATTCCTTGTTAAATATGACTAAATCATTTTATAAATTATTATTTATTTAATTATCATTCAATCACTTCCTTAAAATAATAAATAAATCATTTATTTATTTATTATTTACAAATAAAGGGATTTGACCCAAGTCAAATACCTTTTCCCTCCAACAAATATAATAAAATATTCCATAAAATGTGGATCTAGATTTGGTTAATATTATTTTAATCATACACCAAGATCTAAAATGACCCAATATTTTGTTATAAATAGAAGGGTTTTCTCATTCATTTGTCACCTTTCATTTTCATATTAGATCACTCTGGATCTATACTCTTGGTCTAACTTTGAGCCATTATCATTGTCACATTCTCCATCATTTGCTTTGTGAGCTCCCTTTGACTTCTATGTTTGTCTGGGTTTTCTACACCAACAAGAGAGAGAAATTTTAGATCTGAAATGATGAGGACTTTCAAGAACCCATTCCATTGAGGAGAATTGGAAACACCTTTCTTGTTTTCCTCTCAGGTGCCCTTTAATATAAAAATTCTTTCAAAAATATTGTTCTTGTCTTATATATTGGATGCATGGAGCAACATTTCATTTTCACTGCTTAATGTATTTTTATGCATAGATATGGATTTGTGCAGCTTTATTAAGATCAACTAACTGTAGATTTGAAGATATTGGCAGCCATAATTCATGTTAGGGCTATTTTTTTATGCGTAGCTAAAGTGGTATTTTTCCGACAAAAGATTCATACTAACATGGACTTCGGACTCCTAGCTTATAAATGAAAAACGAGTTGTGATAGATGACCTAACTTGGTCCAACACTCTTGTCGTAGCTTGCAGTAGCGATCCTCTGATCTTTGTATTCACACGTCTCGGTCCTTCAGTGATAATGTCCATGTACCTGCACAAGGATCAAGTGAACGGTGACAACATACGAAAACATACTTTCATTTACAGTTATTCAATTGGTAAAGGAGAATCAAACATTTTGCATATGATCGAACACAAAATTGGAACCAAAGACCAATCATTTATTAATGATAGAGAAAATAAGTTTACAACCATAATGCCTTGACGTTGTAGCCTCCTTCAACGGGTTCAGTTGGGTTCCTCTCAAGCATTCGTCGGGGATCAGACTTGGTGAGGCAACGAGTCTAAAATCTCTCTCGACAATGGATTCCTCTCTACCTTATTCTTCACACACCAACTATAGTAAGGATTGTTCAGCTAGCAGAAACAATGTGAGAAGGAAGTATTTATAGGAGAGGAGAGGGTGGTTTGGGATTCCTCATAAGGTGGAAGAGAGGCCTTATCCCTTTGGGGAGTTGCACAATTATAGGAAACAAGAAGGAAAAGGGAGGGCTTCGATGTTATTTAGTCGAACAAACCATGATGACTCCACTCACGAAGCTGTTAGTCATGGAAAATTTGTTTCTATTTAAACAAACCTTCCAAAAATAGCTTGATGCGGGTGACCCACTGAGACAGAGAACCAATGGGCGTGGGGCCCAATGTTAATTTCTCTATGGGTGCGAGGCCATAACTACCTACTAGCGCTGACCCAAAATCAGATGTTTTTGAGAGTTTTCTTGAGGAATGATCAACAGAGGAAATGTTCTTGCATTAGGGGAATTTTGAGGTCTAAAAAGGGCCTCCTAAGAATTATGTACAAAAAAAAAAACTTTATAAGAACCAGTAGGATTCAAGATGATGATGTCAACCATGGGGGATGATTCACCATTTTTGGAGTAAAATAATAAAAATATTAAAAAATAATAAAATAATAATACTTTTTCAACTCATATTTTCAACTTATCTCTCTAATATTTTACTCAAATTTGGAGTGGGAGTACTCGTTGGATGCAAAATTTAATTCCTCATCTAAGGAGTATCGATGTTGCATACTTTTGATGGACCTTACTACTTGAAAAATGAGAAATACGTGAAAAAAAATGTGTTTAAAATCATGTTTTTCATGTATTTCTCATTTTTCATATCAAAATTTCCATCGAAAGTATGCAACATGGGTACTCCTTGGATGGGAAATCAAATTCTGCATCCAACAAGAGTTTCTGCTCAAAATTTGAGTAAACCCATAGAGAGATAAGTTGAAAATACGAGGTTAAAAAAACAGATTTTCCATTTTTCCCTCTAAAATTTGATGATGTAATCAAATATTATTTTATTATTTACACTATTATTTTATAATTTCCTTAGGAGGCCCATTTTAGACCTCAAAATTCCCCTAATGACATGCCAAGGGATGCAATGACACTTTTAGCAAGGTATGACAATACACAAAAGTCACCGAAATGGTCCTCCAATGTTCAGGATGGGGATTGCAGGGATGGTGAAAAAATACTATGTAAAAGATGCCCCCTAAAGCATGAGGTACGAGAGAGAGGGAGGGGTGAAATGATTTATGAGAACATGCCCAAACCAAAATTCCATTGTCGGGGACCTGCAAGAACAAGTACAACTGATATCTCTGATACATGAATATGTGGTATGGGCGCAACCATCCATAATAGAGTACAATAATAAGATCTGAGGTATGGACGCAGCCATCCAACAAAAAGGATCATAAAATAGACTTAGGTATGGTCGCAACCATCCAATCAGAAGAGTCATGCATATAGTCATGATAAACCAAATCATCTCGCAGGTAGGATTTCATCAGAAAAAACCCAGGGTCTTGCAGTCCATCTCGACCCGAACAAGTACAAATTCAAGCATGCGAATGAGTGAGCTAAAGTAAAAAATTCAAGAAAGTCGCCTAATAACTAGCCAATTATGAAAGCTATTAATAGGCTCGAGAGAAAACACCAATAATGACAATGGTTCTCAAGGTACAATTAGTGCAATCTGCAGAATGTGAACAGTGATCTAGAGTTGAACACCTGCAGAATCACTCGATCGAAGGCAAATGACGAAGACCTATCGTTGAATGCAAAGAACTTGCCATTGAGGCATGTAAGCTCCATGGTACCGGAAAGGAGTCTCTAGATCAACTTCCTGGATAATGAGCTGAAGTCGACAGGAAGTGATCGATCAAAGGAGGGCCATAATGTTTCCACATCATCGACATGAGGCAGAGGAACAAAGTGATAGTGGATCAGGACCAAACAGAGGATCCGAGGTTGAAAACTGTAGAAGGAAACTTCTCTTGAACATATTGGCGACACGAATCCAGAATTTGGCAGTATTTGACATCAAGGGATCTGAGGTCTTGATGACGTGGCAAAGAGCAGATGAGAGGAAAAAATAGATAACCGAAACCCATGGAGGAAAAAATGACGAAATGGGATGTCCCCAACCCGACACGAATTGCAGACAAGTTCCATGTTCAAGAGCGACATACTGCCGACACGACTGAGAACTAGTTTAATTTTCCCCCACCATTTCTGGTGAGTACCCCAATTATTTTTGAAAGCAAGCTTGAAGGGGATAGCATATGCTTGTCATATAAGTTTTTCATTCGGAAAAATCCATCCTAGTACATTTTACGAGCCCTGGGAAGGAGGAACTCAGTAACATCATGGTGACAATTTCCAATGTCATTTAAGTTTTAACGAGTCTAAAAGAGCAAGAAATCGACATCTTTTCATGTTTAGAGAGTTTGAAAAGAAGCGGAAAAGAAAACTCCAGCAGGTCCCTTTTTGTAGGTAGTCTCACAGATCCGAAAAGGTAGAAAACAATACCTGAGAGAACCTCTTAGTCATAATAGGCTAAGGTATACCTTTTTCATAAATAATTTGTCCCAACCCGAAAAAGGGGTAAACGTATACTGGGTAGATGAAGTTTCACGACCTTTAACGAGTTCAAAATGACAAGAGTCTTGGAAATATTTTCAATTTTCGAGAGTCAGAAAATAGTTGAAAGATGACTCCAGGGGGTGACTTTTTCGTGTTTTTACCGAGTTCGAAAAAGTAATAAAACACAACTCGTCACTTTATCGTCATTATGTTTAGGACCTACTGATGCACAAGAAACACACGTAAAACCCATTTTTCGAGATAAAATATTAAAATAATCGAAAAATAAGCTCAAAAACCTAATTAGGGTTTCGTAAAGGTTATAAAATGACAGAAATAGTAAAATTAAATTACTTTTCACCTCTTGTGAGTGTTTTTACCATTTTTCACTGTGATCTTGTCAAGCTAGCAGTGGAAAATCCAGGAGACCAATCACGGATTTGTTTTCTTCAGGTAAGAGCTCTTATCCTTGCCTACATTTTAAATCAAATTTCATTGCCTGCATTTCAATTTTTCATATTTTTTGGGGGGCTTTTGTTCAAATTTGGGCGCAGTGGTCGGCACGGGTTTCGGGCATGGAGTCGTGCCAACCGACCTTCAATTTCAACGGGGAGGCGCCAATTGGAACTGTTGTTTTTAAAACAATTGCGCCAATCGCCGTAACCAATTTTACTTGTAAATTCTATTAAATGGACCATTTTAAAAGATCCAAAAGTGAATAATTTGACTAATGAAAACCCCTATGCTGATTTTTCAGGTGTTTGAAAGAAAAATGGTTATTGAATGGAAGGAAAGAGAACACAGGGAGGAAGATTACCAAGCCATGAGCAGTGTAAGATGCATGGATTCCCTAAGAGATTGCAGGCTATTGAAATTCTTCGTGGCACAGTGTCTTTGAGCTCAGCCTAAGTTACTACAATATTTGATCAGTGTGTAGGGCACTGATCGGGAAAGATTTTGTGATTCATGATCAAGAGTTAGATATTGAAGTCTCTGACATATATTTCATCACTAGATTATCCTGGAGGGGAGCAGCACTGATCCTAATAGGTACTCGGCCTACGATGGAAAACATGACCATGCTCATAGACAAAGATTATCGAGGGGAAAGGAAAGGATCAAAGAGTAGGAAAGTGGATATTCAAACCATCCTCGATTTGGCACTAAAGGTAGTGTTGCACACCATCACACGAGCTGCTGGTTCTCAAGCCCCACATAAAGCCACAAAAGAAAAACTTCTTCTTGCCATGGATTGTATGGCCCCAACCATTTTCAACTGGGTGAAGGATGTAACAATCAACTTGAAACGCCAACTGACAAAATGCAAGAACGAAAAGATGAAACAATTCAGATATGGGTCCATCTTAGTACCGTTCATCATGGAACGGTTTCCAATATTTCAACGCCAGGAAGTGATAGTTCCTGCACCACCAACATGGGAGCCACGGATGGTCCTTTGGGCGTCTTTGATTCTTAGATTGGGAGGCGGTCAAAATATGTCGTGGAGACTAGAATTCTTTGACTTGCTCTACCGACAACTCATTGTCGTGGAGGTCTGGCCCTATATTGGCACTGACTTCATGGGTGATGTGGATCTTCCACTCCCAGAAGGAGAGGATTGGGATGAAGCATTGGGTAAAACTCATTTTTTTATTTTGATGAGTATTGTGATTTTTTTTGTTTTTGTAAATGTGTTCTGATGTTGATCCATGTATTTGCAGATGTCGGCCCAGAAATACCTGCAGGAATGTCCCCTATAGCACAGAGAGTTCCTCACGATTTTGAGGCGGCCCCTCATGGTGAGGGAAGCAAGGAAGAGGAGATCATACGAAACCTGGAAGGAATCACTATCATAATCCCAGATTACGTGAGATTTGACGATGTTCCTCGCGCATACCAGAGGCACACTGCGGGGGTGTCTAACCGTGTCCACCGCTTATTAAGGAGGCTTGTGCGTGTAGTGACATGCTACCATGAGAATGATGCTGATTAAACACCCAGGATTTTATTTCTACATATTATTTGAGAGACATGATGTCTCAGGATGTAACCAAAACACACATATTTTTTTAACTTATGATGCACGTGGATGCAAACACTTGATATATATATATATATATATATATGCCTATTTTCCTGTTTAAATTTTATTATGTGATGATGATGTTGTTACAAGTTACACAAATGTCTATCTAATACAATATTGGCTACTGCATCAGTTAACGCATTCATTCTTCTAGGAATATGTTGATATGTTATGTAATCAAAATTCCTTTCTAATAAATGAAGACACAAATACAACCTTAAAATTTGAGGATTTCTAACAGAGTAATGCCCATTAAGTTGAAGAACAAAAATCTGAGAGTATAGGTTAACAATTAATGCATGAATGTCAAAAGCAATGGCCTCAGTGAAGAGTTCAATGACGGCACTATATTCAGTGACATTGTTTGTGGTTCGTCCTAGACAAATACCTTGGAGATTTATCAACTCACCATTAGGATTATAAATCACCCAAGCTGCGGAAGACAGATTCCGGGTACTGGGGGAGGCACCATCCGCGAAATCAACATAAGGAGTGGCAGACATCTGCATAGTAAGCAACAACATAATAAGTAGGAAAAACTTCTCACAAAGTACACCAAGCCAAAACGTACAAAAATGAAAAACACACTTATGTACAAAAGAACATGCACGAGAAACTCATGCATAGTATTTTTTGAGGTACAACCCATTTCTGGTCTGATTCAAAGGGTAGCCTTCATATTCAATTAGCTCATAAGCCCCATTCTGCAAAATGCGCTTAATGATATAGGGCCCATGCCACATGGGTTTGAATTTTCATGCCCCCAGCTTATCATGAGCTTGGTCATACAAGAGGGCAAGGTCTCCTTCTATAAAGGTACGAGTGGAAACTGTTTGATCAAAATGAGCTTTGACCCACTTTTTCTGTGATTCTATGACAAGAGTAGCAAAGCAGCAAGTTTCATCAAGCCTCTCTAAATATAGAAGGAACTCTTCCTTTGGCAAGGTATTAGGCAGTAATTCAACAACTATCTTGAGAGAAGGGATTTCGCATTTAATCGGAAGGGTAGATTCCAAAGAATAAACAAGATGGAATGGAGTGAATCTGATCGCATCCTTCATCGAGGTTTGGTAAGCTCAGAGAGATGAAAACAACATGAGATGCCAGTTGGACTTGTGCATCCCAATCGTATGTTGAAGCATAATGGCTAGAAATTTGTTCACAACTTCAACCTAGCCATTGGCCTGAGGGTAGTATGGCATTGAGTTTTCGTGACGTAGACCCAACTTGGAAGTCAACTTAGCCATCATGTAATGAGGAAAATGAGAACCATGATCAGTGACAATGGCTTGAGGGACACCAAACCTGGTAATGACATGATTGAACAGAAATTGTGCAGCTGTCTTACCGTCAGCTGTGAGTGTAGTGATTGCTTTGGCCCATTTAGTGAAGTAGTCTATGGCTTCGATAATATAAGCATGCCCCCAGTCGAGTGAGGGTTACATGTCATAAAATTGATGCCCCACTTCGCAAAGGGACCAACGGTAATGATAGGATGGAGGTGTGCGGGTGGCGCGCGCAACTTGCGTTGGTAAATCTGGCAATCGTGACACTTGCGGAAAACAAAAATGCAGTCTTTAAATATGGTAGACCAGAAATATCTAGCACGAATAATTTTCTATGCGGTATCATATCCAGACATGTGACCACCATAGGTGCCACAGTGGCAACCATTAAGGACTTTTATAGCCTCCTTGAGAGTTAAACACCAGCAGAAAACATAATCAAATCCAATGCGGTATAGAGTATCTCCGACTATGTGATAAGGTTGTGAATGATGGTAGATACATCGACGAGAATCCTTCCTCAACTTGGATCAGAAAGTGGAAGTCTGAAGATTGACGATGATATCACTGTACCACGGATCGAGGGTGTTAATGAGAAAAATGGTGTCATCTGGAATGCGTTCCTCAGAACCATATGGAGCAGAGTCAAAAGGGAGAGAGAAAATAAAATTGAAAAAAACAAATTATTTCTTCGATTTGGCGGTAGTAAATTCCAAATCGAACTCTTGGAGGATAACGATCCACTTTGAGTATTTCCCCCCCAGCAATTGTCGAGTCAATATATAGGTCATGGGGTTACAATCAGAAATCATGGTTACTGTGCGAAGTAAAATATAATGGCGAAAATGTTGGATGGCTTGAAAAACAGCCAACGCCAATTTCTCGACATGTGCGTAACATGTTTCAGTATCAAGAATATTGCGGCTCAAATAATAAATGACATGCTCATCACCATCATCGTCGTCTTGTACCAAAACCATGGCAATAGTGCTAAATGCGGTAGCCAAGTAGAGGGAATAGTCGCGATTATAATTAGGAGGATGTAATAGAGGAGAATTGATAAGAAATGTCTTTAGCGCATCGAAGGATTTATAGGTGATCTCGTCCCAAAGGAAAAATATGCCTTGCTTGAGAAATCACGTGAAGCCTTTGGCTACAACAACATAGTTCGGTATAAAACAACACAGGAAATTAGCTTTCCATTGCATACTATGCAACTGATGTAAAGAGGAAGGGGAGGGGAGATTGACAATAGCTTCAACCTTCAGGGGATCAAGACGGATGCCATCTTTAGAGATGGTAAACCCTAGGAGTCTACCGGAATCAATGCAGAAGACACACTTATGTAGATTTAGCCGAATTTTATAGCATCTACAACGAAGAAATATTTGACAGAGGTGATTGGGGTGGTCCTTACGCTTAGCAGAATGAGCCAGAAGGTCATCTAAGTAAGGTTGAACAATGTGCTTGATATCATGGAAAGCGTAGGACATTTCTCATTGAAATGTAGCCACATCATTCTTAAGACCAAAAGGAAGCTTCTTGTATGTGAAGGTACCCCAAGGACAGATGAAGGCGGTCTTGTGTTGATCATCCAGAAGAATATTGATCTGGTTGTAACCATAAAACTCATCCATAAGGGAAAATATCTCACTCCTAGCACACTCGTCAATGATCTGATCAATAAAAAGAGTGGGATATTTATCCTTAGGACAAGCGTGGTTGATGTCATGATAGTCTACATAGATACAAATGGTACCTTTCTTTTTATCCATAGGAACAATATTGGAAACACATTCTATCAAGGGAATCAGATAAATGAAGCCAACTTTAAGAAGTTTCTCAACTTCTGCCTTAATGGCTGCCACCTTTCTATGGTTCATGGGACGAAGACATTGGAGAACAGGCTTCACACCAGGATAAGTAGGGATATCATGCACAACTATACTCGGATTGATGCCAGGCATTTGTTCATAAGACTAAGCGAAAACGTCTCAAAACTTTTGGAAGAGACTAGTATAGACCTGGATCTCATCAGGATAACATGTCACCCTAATGTGGATGTTTTCGACAACCCCCGATTTGATGAAGATGTCGATAGGAATCATTTGCATAATTTTTCCCAAATTACCCTCCGTGAAAACTTCATGGGTCAATATGGGCATCTGAAGCGGATGGGAAGGATCTTGGGAAGCGAACTTCTCAAGACAAGTAGACATGGCCCCAAGGCTAGGAATAAAGGAGGAATGATGATGACTCTCATCCCAAGGAGGATCCTCAAGAGACATAGTTTCCATGATGGATTCATCAGTGGGAAATATCTCGTTTAAGGGATCCAGAGAATCTGAAGTGCTGAGCCAAGGGGATTGAGAATAAGTGTCAAGAGACATACTCAAAGGAGTATGATCAACAGGAGGAGGAGCCGAAGATGAAATAATTTCACAAAAATAAATTTCTATGGGGCTTAACGACATCGCGTCACCAAACGAATTTATCTGCTCGGGCGAAGGGATGATCCATTGATCAAAAGACATGGAGATCATGTTGACCTGAGCAATGTTGGCGGAGGAATAGAAAAGGTACCCATAAGGGCAGGATCTTTGAAAAGACCCAATCCTATACTCTCATAAGGTGTAGGAATATGATCTACATATGGAACGTTTCTCTCGGAAGACGTGGAAGTGAAAAAGGACAATTTATCGATAGTGATGATCTTTCCTTTGTTCGGAAATTGAAGAACACGAAAGAGTGTGGATGAGACGCATAGCATGGTGTGAGTCCAATTGCAACTGAGGAGAAGATTATAATTGAGTTTGGCATAAATGACTTCATCCTCAACGTTAACCATTTTCCCTTCTAACATAATAGGTAAACTAGTGAGAACACCAAGAGGGCGATATTCCCTTCCATCAAAAGATTCTAAAGCGTTTGGATCTTGATTAAGGGCTGGAGAACTGATGGCTTTCTAGCAAGCAGAAGACATGATGCAAGTAGATGCACCCTTGTCCACAACCACACAATGGATATTCTTTCCATTAATCCCAACTTGGATAATCAGTGCAAGCTGGTGAGGGAGACGTGGGACGAAATTTTCCAAATTGAAAGTTATAAGACTAGAATCGATGAGATCAATCCCTCCAATGGCAGATAACAAAGCCTTCCGTTGTAACAGTCAACTCTGAAGTACTTCCAATGCGGACATAGCATATGGCACCTGAGCCAAATCCTCAATAATACTATAATGCTGAGAAGCATAGGCATTTGGGTTGTAGGAAGACTTTCAGAGTACACCTTTAGAAGGTGGTCACACAATGGGCTCAAGACTAGGCCTTTCAATGTGAAGAGGGCCAGAAATAGGAAGGGTAGGAGTACCATCAACGATCTCTTGACCCATTTCTTGACGCGGTTCGGTATAATCTTTCAATCAGGTAGAATAGAGATGGGTGTAGGACCATTCATAATGAAAACCTGAGAGCCAAATGTGGCGGAGGACTGATTTTTCTCCACCATCTGAGTTTGCTATGATGGGAATGGTTCTTTAAGGAAAACCGGAGTGCCTTGAGTGCCTTTGAGCAATCAAATCACCTCGGCTCATCGTGGATAGTCCTTGGTGTAATTCTCTTCGTCACAAATCATACAAGGGTACTTCGTTTTTGCATTTTGAACCATCATTAGCACTAAGTTTCAGAGAATATTGTTTCGGGGTATCAGATTTGGCCTTACCTTTACCATTATTCTTACTTTTGGAAGTTTTATCCACCGGATTGGACTGTACGTCATTCACTTTCGCGGTATTACCAGGATTTGGAGGTGGCTGAGAAGCAGTATTAGTGGAAGAAGTATATTTTTGCTTCGCAGGATTTGGAGAAGACTTTCGAGAAGTGTGAGACACGGAACCAATGATATCGTCAATAGATGGCATTGTTGGTGCTTTGGTAGTTCCAGGTCGCGGGGCATCGGGCAAGAGTTCATACAACGTGCCAGACTGAGAGTACATGAGATCGAGGTACTGGGCATGAGCGATGGCTTGTTCCTTAGTAATAGATGCCCCCATAGCAATGTCCTTAGCAATCGGAGAGACAAAAAAGGTAGTGAACCAATCAGTTAGAAGTTCTAAAACTTGATCAAATGACGACATCGTCTCCATTCATGAATATGATCGGAGATATGGGTAGCCCGATCCTATTTCAAGGATGTGAGGAGGTGTGTCCCAGTTTCATACCAAATTGGTAACTGAAAGTGCATGAGAAATTCCATGGCTAGAGAGTTGAAATATTGGAAGATGCCCCGGGAGATTTTAATGTACCACTTGGAAGCGGCACCAGTGAGAGTCCTTTGGAAAAGACGTAGTCAAATTGAATCGTCAACCCAAGAGTTAGAGGAGCACCAAAGATGGTACATCATAACATGCACTTGGGGGTATTCTCTGGACTTGCCTTCAAATTTGGGACAATCACCCGAGATTTTAGTCGGAACTGGAGGCCAATATGGATTATGAATGATAGGATGATTCGTCAACTTTGACACATTGGGAAGTTCTAGCATCCAAAGAAAGGGAAATTGCGGATTGAAAGGCATTGCAGGCCTTTGATAGAGACCAGTATTGGGATTCCAATGAGGTTGGGAGAAATTTTGACCCCAAATGTTCTATCCCGGAGGGTTTTATCCATAGGGATTATAAGTCTGATAATTCTGCCCATACACCATTTGAGGACTAGGATATTGATTCTGAGAAAACCACTGAGGCCCTGTCTGAACAACATATGGATTGTGTTGTGGAATGTACGCAGTTCCTTGGGGAAAACTATATACCACCTGAGATTGACCTTGAGGAATGTAAGTAGTGCCCTGAGGCTATACGGGTTGTCCCTGGGGTGCAGGTTGACCTCGATACTATGGTTGAACAGGTTGTCCCTACGGTGCAGGTTGGCCTGGATTTTGGGGTTGGAAAGGTTGTCCCTATGGTGCAGGTTGGCTTGGATGTTGAGAGCCATTAAGCTGCCCCTGTGGAAGAGGTTTCCCTCATGGTTGGGATGAGAAAGATTTCCCCTGAAGAACAGGTTGAACTGGCTGAGAAGTAAAGGGTTGACCTTGCTGCACAAAATTTGGGCCTTGCTAAACGTAAGGCTAGTTTTTTTTGCACGAAAGGTTGTCCCTGTGATGGATAGGTTTTCCCCTGGGGAACGTAAGATGCTCCCTGTTGAGCATAAGGTTGACTAGCAGGACCATAGGGTTGTCCTTGTTGGACCGAAGGTTGTCCTTGAAAAGGTTGTCCTTACTGACCATAAGGTTGTCCCTTTGGACCATAGGGTTGTCCATGTTGGACCGAAGGTTGGCCCTGAAAGGGTTGGCCTTGTGTACCATAGGGTTGTCCCTATAGATAGGTAAACTGGTTGGGGTAAACCAACATTTGAAGCATCTTAACATACAATGGACCTGGCAGGTTGGGCCCATGTAAATAGATGTGATTTCCATGCTCATCATAGTAATGCAGAGGATTCATGGGAGCTTGTAGCTACTAAGAACCTTGAGGGATATAATTATGTTGCTGAATAGCCAACATGTACTGATCATATGTCAAACCTTCAGGAATCAAATTAGAGGAGATATGCGCACTATTGGTAGGTTGGATTTCCGACATGTGAGGCTGTGATCCATTCAAGGTGGGCCCAACAGGTACCATGAAAGCGATAGGAATTGACCCACGAACAACAGAAGATGATAGTACTGCTGGAATCACACTAATAGATGGTGCGGATGAAGCCACACAAACAGTGGGCTTGGTTGGGATAGACATAACGACCATCAAGGGTGATGTACCCGATACATACAACCCTTCTAAGGGAGCTGATGTGCCTGACCATATCGGATTCTGATACAAAGATGTAGCACCAGAAATGAGCTGACTCAACTAACGATAACCGGGTGGGAGAGAGGAAGGTTGACCTAAGACATTAGGAAAATTATCCGTAGGGAATTGATATTCTCCAATAGAAACATAAGTCTCTTCACTACTGATGGGACTCATAGCATCCATATCAGATGAAACATGTTATCAGCGAAAAGAAAACTAGCAGTGGCAAGTAAAGCACGTGTTAATGGTAATTGAAGTGGTTCTGAGGCAAGTGGTTCAGAGGTAAGAGGGGGATATTCTTCTTCATCCCTGAAACTGGCCCAAATGTCTAGAGGTTTCCAATTGATATCAAGGGGTTCCTCAGGAGGATATAGGGTAGCAAGAGGTAAGATACTTAGAATAATAGAATGCCAATAACCTATAGGCCTAGTAGGCTGAGGTGCCTCCGAAGAAACTTTGGAAGAAGGATCTCCACTACAAGGTAATGAAGGGGACGACGAAACTAGTGGTTCCACCACTGTGACTATCTCAAAAACAAGAGAGAAATGAGATGACCAATTCGAGGCTTCAAGACCAAACACTAAGGAATTACTTAAGGGCAAGCCAAGAAAATAACTTTAACGGGCATGTGATCATAGGTAATCAATTTTATGACATTGAAACAAAACTCTGCCTTTTCATATTTTAAGAGTCAAGAAAAGGACAAAAGGTGACTCTAGTCACTTTCAGGTTGGACGAGCTTGAAAGGGCAAGTGCTCGATGATATTTTCAGTTTTAGGGAGTCACAAAAATATCAAAGTGACTAATCAGGAAATCTAAGCAAGAGGGTGTACCAAGCTTCCGTGAACTGCAATATACACCTTGGTGATAAAATGAAAGATAAATGACCAAGGACTTAATGTATGTGTAGGCAGTCTCCTTGAATGTTGTGTTTGGTGTATCATGGTTATAGGGCTGCAGACTCAGCTTCCTATGGATAAAGGATTGCAACCTATGAGGATCTCCCTTTATATACTCGATGGTATGGGGAGCACAAGTCCGTGCTAGCGACGTCTAATGCTAGATGGCGAATGACAGCTACTAGGTTTAACGATGCCGAAACACGTCACTAGCCTAGACCTATAAATATGAGTGTTAAGTTTCAATGCTTCCTTAGGTTGATTGAGTTCATTTTAAAGTTGATCTTGATTTAATGTTTCAGTTTCAAGGCCTTACCAAATGTAATCTCAAATCCCTAATGCACAACTACATGCGAAAGAAAATCATTTCAATTCGATGAATAGATAGCTAATAGAAGGATAGTAGTTCACAACAAAGCAACAATCAATCGAATGCACGAAGAAATTTTCCTAATGCATCTAACACAACCAAAGCAAAAAACGAAAATATATTTTCTTATTCACTAAAGGCTACTAATGCAAAAGAACATTTTTCATTTTCAAATCAAGAGAAAGAATGCAATTTTTTTTCTTTTAGATGAATGAGAAACAAAATGCATTGTTACACTAAAAGGAAAAATGAGTACTAGTTTTGAGTCACTCGAATGAAAACAAAGAGACCAATCCAAAGCGAATGTAAAACACACTCAAAACAGAGATGCATTCCTTTGGGAAAAAAGAGGACTTTCAAAACGATTTAGTGAGCAATGTAATCTATGCTTAGGGTGACCGATGGAGAGTTAAACGAACACCAAGGTGATAATTCAATGACCCAACGACATGTAGAATTGATAGAAAATCTAAGACAATTAGTTAACAAGCTGAAAAGATAAAAGACCAGACTCACTAAAACTCAACTCAGAAGGCTAAGTGAGGAGGTGGCTGAACAAGAGACACTTAGAAACCCTAGGATGCCAAAACTATACTGATCAGATGAGGGGCAAACAATTGAGAGAATGAGGCAGAGGAGTCAAAGCAATTCAAATGGATTAATTGAGGAGGAAAAACCAACCCAGAGGCAATACACACTAACAAAACTCAGGGAAAAGGCCAAAATCCTAACCTACAGGATTCAACACGTCTGTTAAGTTGTAATCTGTGTTGAACAGAGGAAAGTGCACTTGTAAAATAGGCAACAAGCACCAATCAAGAAACATCAGCGCTGAGATGGAAAGCTATAGAAAGGATTAAAAAAACCACAGAGAAGAGGCCAGACTTAACACTATGAGACTAATTATGATGGCTGGAAACAATCAGACAAGCAAAGTGAAGAAGAAAAGCAGTAATACGACCAAAGTTAGACAGACAAGAAAAACACTAGACAAACAACGAGAAATGACAAACACGTTGATCCCCAGTATGGTCGCCAACTTGTTGAGCAGGAAAATCCCCTCTGAGGACAGAGGTGATCCCTATAGCCCTGGGGTGGGTCTAGCAACAAGTGAACATGTTGGACTTTCAGACTCCTAGCTTATAAATGAAAAACGAGTTGGGATAGATGACCTACCTTGGTCCAACAATATTTTTGTAGCTTGCAGCAGCGATCCTATGATCTTTGTCTTCACACGTCATGGTCCTTCAGTGATAATGTATGTGTAACTGCACAAGGATTAAGTGAACGATGAAAACATATGAAAACATACTTTCATTTACAGCTATTTGATTGGTCAAGGAGAATCAAACATTTTTCATATGATCGAACAAAAAATTGGAACCAAAGACCAGTCATATATTAATGATAGAGAAAAAAAATTTATAACCTTAATGCCTTGATGTTGTAGCCTCCTTCGACGGATTCAGTCAGGCACGTCTCAAGTATTCATCGGGGATCAGAATTCGTGAGGCAACGGGCCTAAACTCTCTTTCGACAATGGATTCCTCTCTACCTTATTCTTCACAACAACTATATTAAGGAATGTTCAACTAGCTGAAACAATGTGAGAAGGAAGTATTTAAAGAAGAGGAGAGGGTGGTTTGGTATCCCTCATAAGGTGGAAGAGAGGCCTTATCCCTTTGGCGAGTTGCACAATTGTAGGAAACAAGAATCCAAAGGGAGGGCTTCGACATTATTCAGTCAAACAAACCATGATGACTCCGCTCATGAAGTTGTTAGGCATGGAAACTTTGTTTCTATTTTAAAAAACTTTCCAAAAACGGATCGACGCGAGTGACCCACTGAGACAGAGCGCCAATGGGCATGGGGCCCAGTGTTAATTTCTCTATGGGCGTGAGGCCATCACTGCCTACTAGTGCCGACCCAAAATCAGATGTTTTTGAGAGTCTGCTTGAGGAATGATCAACAGAGGAAATATTTTGACATGCCAACGGATGCAATGACACTTTTAGCAAGGTATGAAAATACACATAAGTCACCGAAATGGTCCTCCAATGTTCGGGTTGGGGATTGCAGGGATGGTGACAAAATACTGTGTAATAAGTTACATTTCTAATTATTTTTATTCTATTGTTGAGTACTCATAAATAGAAAATACCAAAAATAATTTACTGATTCAAAGCATTATGTTACATATACTTAGCTATTTTATCATTCAACTTCAGTCTTTGTTAGTTTTTCTATCATTCAATTTCAATTTTTGTTAGTTGTTTTCAAGTTCTTATATGCTAAATGGAAGTACACCTTAGGAGTTAATTGCGCACAGTACTAACCATTTTTGAGTCATGATTTCATTTATTTTACATTAGATTCCATTTTCAATCTCTTTCGACATAATTCTATCTTTTATAGATTAGATTTCATTATCAATTTTCTCATGGTATTTAAATTAGGTTTTTCTTATTTGCAAATTAGCTTAAATATTTATTTTCAAAAACTAGTGAAAAACGAGTTCAATTCCACAACAATAGAATTAAGTTATTTTCTTTCGTGTTCAACTTTCAAGCATTTCCTTCAGATATTTAGAATTAAGTGTGGATTTCTACAATTTAGATAGATCTTTAATTTCAATTAGTTAGTTAGTTAGGACTATGAATTTAAATAACATGTGCATCATTAGTCTCCAAACTGTATGAAAAGAAAGCATCCAACTTTGTGATTAGTTTCATTTTTTAGAGTTTACTTAATTTACAAAAGAAATCCTAGCATATATAGTGCACAAATATTTCACAAGTACACAAATCTTGGTTGACATTTAATGAAGTAAATTAAAGATAAATAATTTACCAAACAATATGCTCATGCTTAATGATCCTAACTATCAGGAATGGACCTTGGATCTGATGCTTGGAATTTAGTAAGTAATTT
Organism: Pinus albicaulis; assembly: GCA_034641835.2. Classification (NCBI taxonomy): domain Eukaryota; kingdom Viridiplantae; phylum Streptophyta; class Pinopsida; order Pinales; family Pinaceae; genus Pinus; species Pinus albicaulis. Next base: position 60,940 of record JAXQQM020058266.1, read on the forward strand.
TCACACTAAAAATCCTCCATGAGATGAATAATTGCAAAAAAATAATGTCGCATTAAATGAAATCATTGGTACCATACCTAATTCAACATTAGGAAAGATTGTGCATTATACAAAAACAAAGGAACTAAGGGATAATATACATGCAATCCATGAAAGAAAAATAGAGGAATATTGTTCATCAGGAGAACCAACATGTAATATTTCTTCTAAAATAAATAATGATGTGTCAAAATATGAGTATTATATGTCAAATGGATTTACTCATTAAAAATAAGGTAGGTTAGGGAAAACACTTAATATTTAAAGAAAAATTGTTTTTTCTTTGAAAAGGATTGACAATCTTTATTAGGTCCCTATAATACTAGTGTAGCCCCTTATTCTTATTGTTAGTGTAGCCCCCTTATTATTATTTTTGTGCCCATGTAGTCCCCATATTGTTATTATTGTGCCCCATATAATCCCACTATTTTTATTGTTGTGCCTTTACATTATTATCATTATGTTAGCATTGATGATATTGTGACCCCTTAGATTCCTATATATAGAAAATAGGTTTTGTCATTTGGATCATCCAAGAATTGTTCATTTATGTAATGTAAAGGAGATTCCCCCCTTAAAGAGGATAATTTTTTAAGTCCTTGATCTATATTTTCTTATATTTTGTGAGTTGGTTGCATAACATTTGGTATCAGAGCTTTAGATTTTAGGGTCTCGGTTATGAAAATAGGGTATCTTGTAATTTTCACTATAACATTTTTTCTACGAGGCTTCAAAATATGAATTTTTGACCACGTGGAGCCAAAATGTTGGTGAACGTCGTGTACAAATTTTAGATCTTGGTTTGCTATATTTTCGGATATATGATTTGGGGAAGTTAGGGTTTTTGCAAGCTCTGAAATTCAGTCTCAAACAAGTGACCTAGGGAAAATAGTTATGACTTTAATTTCAGGCATCAGATTTGAATTCGTAAAATGTGGCTGAAAGTGCATGGAATGTAGTTTATCATGTATAAATTTCAGGGTTCAAGGTCGAAACAATGATACGTGGTACTCCGTACATGTTCTCTCTACTGAACCAATCAATAATCATGCCAACGTGGGAGATTGGGCATAACTATTTCTTGAAAAATCAAATTTTGATTTGAATTTTGGAATTGGAAAGAAGACTCACAGGGATACCATAGGGCTGAATTTCAGACCTTGAAGATCCAAAATTACAAAGATACGACAGTTTCAATATTTAGCTCCTAAAAAGAAAAAAAATGTGTATTTGTTTTTAAAATTTTGCATAATTTTTGTTTGAAAAATGAGTTTGAAGTGATTTAAAGGGCATAATGAAGCATATACATCATTTCTTGATTCCAAAATGCCTCAAAGCAAAAAAAATGGGCACATATAGTACGCAATTAGAAATATCAACTATGACGCATGAAGAAGAGGAAGAAATGAAACATGATATATCAAAATTACGAGACCAAGTGCAACACATTTCACTCTCGCAAAGAGTAACCAAAAATGAAATGGAAACTAAGATATATGGTTTGAAGAAGGGTGTGGAAGCTAATATGCATGGTATGAAAGGAAACATGGAAGAATTGAAGAATGATTTAAAAGAAGACATGAAAAATTTGAAGGAAGGTTTGACATAGTTGCTACAAGAAATGCTTTCTAATGGCGAAAAGGTATTAGATGAAACTCATGTTCAGAACAAAAGGAATGTTAATCATGATTCCATAAACTATAAATTTTTATTGAATAACTACCATATTCCAAATATCGATATGAGGAAGTTTGAAGGCAAGGATTTGGTAACATGGTGTAATAAACCTAATTAGCTTTTAGCTAATTGGAATATTATTTTTTTCTTTTCTTAATAAGATAGATGAATAAGAGGGTAGAGGGACCCATAAATCCCTTTAGTATGAATAAACCACTTCTTAGTGTGAATGTGGGTCAGTGAATATGGATGGGGTCAAGATGAATAAATCACTTCATAGTGTGAATATGGGTTAGTGCATGTGGATGGGGTCAAGATGACCAAATCAACAACGCAATCATAGAGGTAGTGGAGATAGTGGAGGACAATGCAGTCATTATGGAGGTTATTGGCCAAGTGTGCATGCCATATTCCAAAAATTTAGCCTTCATCTAAATGTAATATTATAGTTTTTTTATCACTAGGTAGGTGAATAATTAGGTGGGGAGACTCATAAAACCCCTTTAGAAGGAATAATAACACTCCTAATTTGAAAGGAGGAATAATTATCAGCTGGATTAAGCACCTTTGGGTGTGAACAGGGATTGGATCATGTTGATTCAGTCAACTTTGACCAAATCAACAACGTTGTCATGGAGGAGTGGTCTTTATGATGAGACAATGCAGTTTTAGTGGAGGAAAACTTGCATGAGCTTGGTGGCAAGTATGGATGGGACCCAATGTGAGGAGGCTCTCATGATATATATGGAGGGGGTAGAAACCATTGTTATTCATGTTTTAGATTATTATTTTGAAATTGGTCTTCTTAGACTTTGCTTCCTCTTGCTGTTTAGTAGGGTAGCTGTGTTGTTTAGCACTGGGTGTTCCCGAGCGGGAATCCCACCTCTTTCCTTGAGGGGCCTCTTGGAAGAGTATTGTATTCATTTCCACATTCAAGTTTTTAGGCCAAGCTACAACTTTATTCATCGTCACAGTTTCTGTAGGTTATTGTGCTATGTTGCAGGGTGCAGCAGTGGAGGGGTTGGAATCCCATTATCTGAGCTAGTTTCTCATAGGAGGAAGCTTTCCTTCTCTTGGGAGATTTGTTTGGAGAGCTCTTGGGCATATTTCAGATCCTTGGCATCAGGCCATATATTTCCCATCATTTCCAACGATGTTCCAGCTGGGAATTGTGTTATTTTGGAGGGCAGCTTCAGTGGAAGATCTCGTGGTTCATTTGCAGTGTTTTCTTGTGATTGAGGGGTTCATCCTTTCATGGGAGGATACCTTTGAGGGGATCTACATCAGATCTATTATATTTCAGCCTCCTACACTCTTTTTTTTCAGTTTATAGTGAATCTTCATCCATTGGGCTTTAGATCCTATCTTGTATAGGTTGTATTTCTGAAAACCCTTTCTGAGTTCCTTGTAGGGGTTTGTATTGAGCCTAGATATATATTGGGCATATATTTTGAGGCATATAAAATCCCTACATATTGTGTACATTCTTTTGTTGTAGAAGTGTGTTTATAACTGCATTGTAGCAGTCTCTGACATTCTTGTTTTGTGACAACAACTCAATTATGGAGTGATTTCTTATGGGAGGCTTGTTCCTTCATTGTATATGATTCATGCCTCACTATTATGTATTGATTTTCTGATATAATACATGATTTTATGTCTCCATATTGGTCTCCCATGTTTATGAGTTGATTTTCACTGCTATTTCCAGTTTTGTGTTCATGTATTGTTTCATCCCCATTTTGGGATATTACAGTGTAGAATTATTATTGTGTGGGGCCAAGGGTGTGAGGGCTCACAATAATAAAAGAAAGGTGAGGGAGTTCATAGAAGGCATTCTGAATGTTGATATTGTATTTTCGTTTACAAATTTTTGCACGCTTTAGCTGTTTAGCTAAGTCTGCTGTGTTGTTTAGCACACGGGTGTTTCCGAGCGGAAATCCCACCCTTATCCTCGAGGGATTTCAAGTTCCCACTTAGGAAAGGTAAATTTTGAGAAACAGTTCAACATCCAACATCATCCCATCATTCTATCCCTCCATGCAGCAACAGTCACCTACAGGAATTACGCATTCCAGCAGTAGGGTTTGAGAGGAGGAAAGAAGTTCCAAGCATCTCAACCTAGAATCCGGTGTTGGGATCAACCCTTCATTTGTGAGTATATTTCAGCATCTTGATAGTAGTATCGTATCATATAGAAGTAGGCTATAATATTTATCCCCTCTTTGGAAGCGCGGTAACTTCTAGTAGTTAAGCAGTCCAGTAGCTGCAACTTCAGAGGAGGAGATATAACTCAAGATTTACAGATTGAGATCTAGTGAGGGGATCAAACCTTCATCCATTGAGTTGATTGGGACCTGTAGCATTCATTTTATCTTCAGATCATCCCTGTCAAAGCAGCTACCCAACAAGATTGCGCAGTTCAGCCAATAGGTGTGCAGTTTGCAACCCGAAAAGGGTCGAATTTCCAAGTTAAAACTAGGCCAAACTATTTCTGGGTTTTTCTGGGTTTTCTAGGTAGAACCTGTGGTTGAAATCTCAGAGTTTTATGAGCACTCAAGTAGCCTCTCACACATGGTTCTTGTTCCTAGCAACATTAGTTTCCAATAGCACTGCAGAGGCAGTTCTTCCAGTAGCTACAACAACACAACATTTCCAGTGCTAGGATGTAGAACTATTCCTGCCACTTATTGTTAGCTTGAGTGTATATTCTTTAGAGCACTATGTACTTTATCTTGTTGTTGATAATAATGATATGAATCAACTATTTCTGCTCATGGTTATGATGTCTTAATGTAATTTCCAGTTGCAGCATATCTCCGACATTTTTCAGACTTTATTGCTATATTCCCATTTTGCTTTATTTGGAATGTTGTAGATGTTCTATATTCTTGTCTTTTCCATTTTGGAATATTACAGTGGTATCAAAGCATAATATTCACTCATCTTGTGGGAAAACCTTCATTCTATGACAAGAACAAGATAGAGGAAAGTATCCAAAGGTGGGAGAAATTGATGGGAAAGAGTTTCCCAAACTCCTTATCAAATATATGCAAGATCTCGCTATAGAGATCAAAGAGATGAGAGTATAAAGGAAAATGGAAACCCCACGAGGGTTACAATATGGAGAGAAGTCGAGTACTCCACATTAGTGGTATGAGCAACCGATGGTGCAACAAGTCTCACAACGCCCTACTTTTCCCACCTTCCTAGCAGTAGGAAATGGAGCTGGAGGACATCAGGAGCAAGAGACTCTTAGTGACTATCTTGCGGAGTACCGATCTTAGGCTGGAGGACATCAGTAGTAGGAGACTCTTAGTGACTATATTGTAGAGTACCTATATTAGACTCAAAATTTCAGAGATAGTCTAACTTTCCCAGCATTTTTCCAGATCAAAGACAATCGAAGACCCCGCAGCAACAATAGAGGAGGAGGGTAAATGCAGGGTAAGAAACATACCTTGGTAGATTCTTTCTGATTACATTCGATGGATCAACCAAGATTAAAACAAAGGCTTGGGTCGAGAGATTAGATATATATTTCCAGCTGCACCAAGTAGCAAAAGTGAAGTCTATCGAGATAGCAGCGTTGCACCTTCAAGGTGAAGCACATGACTGGTGGTCTCGCAGATTAGGTCATGCAGGAGTGACTGTGTATGTAGATTTCACTCTAATATTGGTGGAGCGGTTTAATATAAGAAACTCAAAGGCACATTACATTGATGCATTCTCCGATAATGAAGGAGAAGAGGAGGTGTATGAGGATGAGAAGGGAGATGCCAGCGCTGGTGCATCAGGATGAGATGAACTACTACCACCAGCAACATCAGAAGGAGCATTTGCACCGGTTGGAGGAAATTTTGCATATTTTAAAAGTGTTCCCAAGCATCAGTTGATCCAAGGCATGCATACATATCCACCACAGATAGTCTCGGCACATCAGATGGAGATTTTTGGGGACATGCCACCAAGGCTTCCGCATGAGCAGGGGTTGGATCACATGGTTGATTTGGAGCAGGGGACAGTTATTATGCAGAGGACCCTTGATAAGATCAAGGAGGATATGAGTAGCTATTCCAGGTCGACACTGTTGAGTTGCACACAACACTTTGTTTTGGAGTGTGGTGCTTCAGAGGATGGAATAGGCACAATTCTGGTACAGGGAGATCATCCCATAGATTTTGAGAATCGAAAGCTACTACCACATGAGTTTTATTCTATTTACGATAAAGAGATGTGGGCCATTATGCATGTATTGGCCAAATTTTGGCAGTATTTGGTAGGCAGCAGAATTCGGGTGAAGCCTGACCACAACCATCTCCAACATTTTCTTGAGCATGAGCAGGTGACAGGAGAGGCAACAAAGGTGGATCAACATAATTCAGGCCTATGAGTTCGAGATTTAGTATGTCCAAGGAGAGGACAAGGTGATATGAATCATTATCATAGAAGTGTAATGTTGTCCTTACGAAGAAGTAATCTAAGCAGAGTTAGTGATTGCTAATGAGTATTACGGAATGCCTCAGTGAAGTGTTGGATAATGGATGTTATGATCATATTTGTGCGGTCAGTATCTACGGTGAAGTTCATTTATATATTCCGGTGGCTTATTGGGCTTTAGTGATTCTTTGTTGGCGTGGGGAACTTCATCGACATGGAGTGATAATTAGTAGGGGGAGTTCAGGAGGAGCTTGTGAAGGGAAGGAATTATTCCCACAAGAATCAAATTCCATATTCAGGCTCCTACCCTTGGAGAACATGAGATGGATGAATTAGTAGAGCAGCTGCACATGGAGATAGATAGTACTTATATGATTATGATGCTTTATTTACTGGTGGTACGTAGAGGCCTTCTGTAACATGTATCCAATTGGATAAAAAGTGGTGCAAGGTGTGCTTCACATTGATTAGGATGGCTTGGGATCCTGGTATTGAGGGACCTCTTCATATCAAGTTGATGCTGAGACTAGGGGTGATACATTAACGCATATGGGACCTTGGAAAATTTCGCTGTGACCATGGGGGAGTGATAGCTAGAGAGGATACTTGTTCAAACATTGATTGATGACAAGAAATTTTTGGTGGGGAGGATTGTAATATTCCTAATTAGCTTTTAGCTAATTGGAATATTAATTTTTTCTTTTCTTAATAAGATAGATGAATAAGAGGGTAGAGGGACCCATAAATCCCTTTAGTAGGAATAAACCACTTCTTATTGTGAATGTGGGTCAATGCATATGGATGGGGTCAAGATGAATAAACCACTTCTTATTGTGAATATGGGTCAATGCATGTGGATGGGGTCAAGATGACCAAATCAACAGTGCAATCATAGAGGTAGTGGAGATAGTGGAAGACAACGTAGTCATTATGGTGGTTAGTGGCCAAGTGTGCAACATCATTATTGTGTGGGGCCAAGGGTGTGAGTGCCTACAAGCATAAAAGGAAGGTGAGGGCAACCATAGAAGGCATTCTGAATATTGATATTGTACTTTCTTTTACGACTTTTTGCACACTTTAGCTGTTTAGCTAAGTTTGATGTAGTATTTAGCACACGAGTGTTTCCGAGCGAAAATCCCACCCTTATCCTCGAGGGAATTTGAGTGCCCACTCATGAAAGGTAAATTATGAGTAGAAGTTCAAAATCTGGCATCAGGCCATCATTATGTCCCTCCATGCAACAACAGTCACCTGCAGAAATTACACATTCCAACAGTAGGGTTTGAGAGGAGGAAGGAAGTTCCAAGCATATCAACCTAATATCCTGAGTTGGGATCAACCCTTCATTGTGAGTATATTTCAACATCTTGAGAGAAGTATTGTATCCTCCAACAGTAGGCTATAAGATTTATCCCCTCTTTGGTAGTTCAGTCACATCCAACAGTTAAGCAGTCCAATAGCTACAGCTTCAGAGGAGGAGATAGAACTCAAGATTTACAGCTTGATATTTGGTGAGGGGATTAGACCTTCATCCATTAAGTTGATTAGGACCTATAGCAGTCATTTTATCTTCATACCCTATCACAACAGCTACCCAACAGGATTGTGCAGTTCAGCCAGTAGGAGTGCAGTTTGCAACCCCAAAAGGGCTGAATTTCCAAAGTTAAAACTAGGCCAAATTATTTCTGGGTTTTTCGAGTAGAACCCATGGTTGAAATCCCAGATTTTTTTTAGCACTCCAGCAGCCTCTTGCACATGGTTCTTGTTACCAACAGCAGAGAAACACCTTCTTTAGCCAATTTTTTTATCTTATATCATTTATTATGAGGATATAAAGAGAAACACCTTCTTTAGCCAATTGATAAATCTCAAACATAAGGGTTCAGTGGAGGAGCACATTGAGTACTTCCAAAAATTGAATATAAGGGTAAATGATATTCCACAGGAGCATAGGATTTATGTATTCATAGGGAATTTAAAGGATAAAATCCAACATGAAGTTCACCTTTGAGAACCTGATTCATTAGAGAAGGCATTTAGGTTGGCAAGAAAAATTTAAGGCTAAATTATGGAAACAGGGAAGCCTACCACTCACAACTATAAATATGGAAGTGCTTTTTCACCTAGCCTTCCACAACCTACAAGGTTGACAGCACAACAATTGGAAGAAACAAAAAAAAGAAAAAAGGCTTTGTTACAATTGTGATAAAAAATACAGTAACAGTCTTAAGTGTGCTGAGAAGAAATTATTTTACATATATTTTGAAGAGGAGGAAGAAAAGGAACAAGAAAATTCAAAATAAGAGGATATACACATTAGGGACCAACCCTAGAGAAAGAATAAATGAATCTGACCATATCTTGTAATGCATTGGAAATAATTACTATTCCTCAAACTCTCAATATAGAATTGAATATCAAGAAGAAAAAGGTAATAGTGTTGATTGATTCAGGTAGCACCCATAATTTTATTCATTGTAAGATAGCCAAGGAATTGAATTTCTTTCTATATCCAACACCAGGTGTCAAGTGATGGTTGCAAATGGAGGAACTATAAATTACTTTAGAAAGTGCCATAATATCAAGATAACCATGGGGGAATATTTATTGAATATCCCAATTCTTTCCATTCTAATGGGTGGTGTTGATGTTTTACTAGGAGTCCAATGGTTACATTCTTTGGGTACGATAACTTTTAATTTTCAAGCAATTTTCTTGATTTTTATTTGGGAAGGAAAGGAAGTTGAATTAAGGGGTATCACAGGGAAACCATGAAAGATAATCAGCTCTAATGGCATTTTTATAAGTCAATTTGGGCACCATCCCCCAAGACCTGGTCAAATTTGGCATCATCCCCCAAGACTTATATTAGTAGGGTCTATCATCTCCTAATTCAGTTGCTATATGCCCTAAGATAAGTCATCCCATTGATGGATTTAATTTTGATATTTCCAATGTTTTAAGTATATGTTATATGACCCATTGATTCATCAACGCTCCTCTGAATGGGCCTAAGTGCACTGCAATGCACTTATATCCATTCAAGTGTGCACTGCAAAGCACTTCCCGACACTTAAGGGTGTGTTGGTATCATGGGAGCGAAATCATCATGGTTCTGATAATCTCCACATGTATAGTTCCTACTAGAAGATCTCATAGGTGTCATACTTCGAATACAAGTGTTCATCCATCACCACTGAACTTGGAAACATGTCACACCTATTATTAGAAAGACATTCAATTCCATTTATTGAGAAACTACCTTCAATTTCCCTATAAATTGAGCACTCATCTAAGTGTTAGGGAGGGAGAAATTTGTGTAATGTTATGTTGTTGGATTCTCAATTGATGAGAGATGGATGTACTATTATGCTGCTGAGATGATGCTTGGTGTGATGAGGATGGAATGAATTTGGAGCAGGTTTACAATGAATCGATCTATTGGTTGCAATCTTCTCCTCCTGCTTTCTTAATAAGGATCTCTTTTCATTTTCTCATATGTATGCTTATATCTTGTGAATTGAATTCTCAATTGTGTATGTATTCTCATATCTAATCGGGTCGATTTGGTTAAGATAAGTAGATACTTGTATATTTGTATGTTGTTTTTTGTTCTCTGTCTTTGATTGCATGTATCAATCTAGCGGCTTTAGTTGGATTGAGAGCGACGACAAAAACGAAAGAAGGAGAAAGAGAGCGAAAGGATCACAAGTAGGGTTCTTTCCTTTCTGTTTATATATTTGTCTTAGAGAAAATAATATTTTTATTTCTTCTATTGTTCTAAGTGAGGGAACACCACACTCAGGGAATCTAATTTATTCGTCGATTAGAATTCTGTATAGCAGGGATGACAAAGATTCTAAAGAAAGAAAAACATGGCATAATTGCAAAAAATTTCTCACTAGAGGTTCAAACATCGAAATCATATATTTCTCCAAATAGCCAAAAAGTAATGGACAATCATTCCAAGGTATTTGAAACTCTCAAAATCCTCCCACCTATTCATGATCATGATCATGATATTCATTTGATTCCAGGAAGTGTTCCTCCAAGCATCAAGCCTTACAAATATCCCTATGCCCAAAAGAGTGAAATTAAACGCATGGTTGCAAAAATGTTAGAGGCCAATATAATTCAACCTAGTAAGAGTTCTTTCTCTTCTCTAGTAGTATTGGTGCACAAGAAGGATGGATCATGGCACATGTTTCTGGATTATAGGGAGCTCAACAAGCTCACTATTAAAGATAAATTTCCCATTCCTATCATTGATGAATTATTAGATGAATTACATGGAGCAATTTACTTCACCAAGTTGGATCTTCATTCATGATATCCTCAAATAAGAAGTAAAACTGAAGACATTCCAAAAAAAACATTTAGAACTCATGAGGGTCATTATGAATTTTTGGTCATGCCTATTGGCCTTACCGATTCACCTTCTACATTTCAAGGTTTGATTAATTCCATTTTCAAACCCTTCCTTAGAAAATTTGTGTTAGTATTTTTTGATGATATACTAATCTACAACAAGTCTTGGAAGGAGCATGTTTAACATGTTGACATGGTGCTCAAACTATTGGAGGAGAAAAAATTATATGAAAAACCCTCCAAATGTTTCTTTAAAGGAAAATAGTTGGAATATTTGGGTCATATTGTATCTCATGAGGGTGTTAAGGTAAACCCTAAAAAAAGTAAGGCCATTAAGGAATGGAAAATCCCCACAACCATAAAGCATCTGTGAAGATTTATCGGGTTACAAGGTATTATCACAAGTTTGTTAAGAATTATGGGAGAATAACAACACCTCTAACAACATTACTGAAGAAAGATGCATTTTTCGGACTCCAAAAGCAACTAAGGTCTTTGAACATATTAAAGGGGTAGTGTGTCAAGCACCGGTCTTAGCTATTCAAAACTTCACAAAAAATATTATTGTGGAATGTGATGCCTCATGAAATTATTTACACAAACATATTTATGAGAAGGAAATGTTGGTAATACTACATGCACTAAATAAATGGCGACCTTACCTAATGGGAAGACACTTCAAGGTAAAAATGGATCATGATAGTCTTAAATACTTTTTGGAAAAAATATTATCTTCATAACAATAACAAAAATGGGTCACAAAGATGTTGGGTTATGACATTGAAATCATATACAAAAAGGGAAGAAAAATATTGTTGCAGATGCACTCTCAAGAAAGGATGGGGATGTGGAAGAATTTATTTATTACATTTCTAATGTCCAACTAGATTGGATAACCAAAGCAAGGGATGAATGAAAGAATGAAAAAGAAGTGTGGAAATTCATTCAAAATTTGCAGCAAGATCCTAGTACATATGATACATTTAGCTGGAAAAATGATTCATTATGGTAAAAATTTCGCTTATTTATTTGTAAGAATTCTCAATTCAAACAAAATATTATTTTGGAATTTCCCACCTCTCCCTTAGGAGGGCACTCAGGATTTTTAAACACTTACCACAAGGTTAAGAAGGATTTTTTTTGGGATGACATTAAATCTGATATTCAAAAGTTTGTGGCAGAATGTTTGGTTTTCCAGCAAAATAAATTTGAGACAATTAAGACCCTGGGTCTGTTACAACCTTTACCCATTCCAAGTCAATGATGGGAGAAGTTTTCAATGGAGTTTATCAAATTTTTACCCAAGTCTAAAGGAAAGAGTTTTTTCGTGGTGGTAGTTGATAGAATTACCAAGTATGCACACTTATGTGCATTATCTTATCCATTTAAATCAAGTACAATTGCTACTTCATTTATGGAAACAATTCAAAAGCTACACAGAAACCCAAAGACTATTGTAAGTGAAACAGATCCCATTTTCACTAGAAATTTTTGGATGGAACTATTTTCTTGTCTGGGTACTCAGGTAGCTCATAGATCATCTTATCATCCTCAATATGATGGGAAAACAGAGATAGAGAACAAATTTTGGAAGTATATCTTTGTTGTTTTTTATCTAATAAAAAAACACAATGGGTCAAGTGGTTACCTCTGGCTAAATGGTCGTATAACACTTTCTTCTATACTACAACAACAATGACCCCATTTATGGCACTTTATGGATATCATCCACTGTCGACCACATCATATTTAAGAGAAAATTCTAAGGTTCAAGCAGTGGAATATCACATCGAGCATCAACAACAAGTTCTCCAACTCTTAAAGGATAGCCTCGCTTTGGTGCAGAATCAAATGAAACAACAGGAAGATTAACATTACAAAGAAAGAAGTTTTGATCTAGGCGACTGGGTATTTTTATGGCTACAACCATATAAACAAATTTCCCTCAAACAAGCTAAGAAGGATAACAAATTATCACCAAAATACTATGGTCCTTACAAGGTGTTGCAAAAGATTGGTACTATGGAATAAAAATTGGACCTTCCTGCATCTTCTCGAGTGCACCCAGTTTTCCATGTATCATGCTTAAAATATGTTATAGGTGACAAGCTTCTGGTCTAGACAATATCTCCAGAACTTGATGAGGAAGGAAAAATAATATTGTAACCTGAAGCAGTCACGGAAACAAGAAATAAACAACTACAAAATTGATCAATTTTGGAGTATATCATAAAGTGGAAGAACTTACCCGCTGGAGATTCGACATGGAAGGATGAGAATTTTATATAGAAGCATCCAGAACTACCCAAGAATTGATGACGATAATATTTTTAATGATAAGGAGATCATGTCCAAGTTCAAAAATGCTCAAAAAATGAAAGTGCTTGGAAGTGGTTGTAATCTGAACGATTGGAAAGGTCTCGTCACTGCGATTCTAGCACCGTGAATGGTTCTCAAAACCGAGGTTGTATGCAGAAGTTATTGAGGTTTGAAATCATCCAGTAAACTCCAAAAAAGGACTTTTTGACTACATTTGACTTTGGACTTTTATCCAAAAAAAAATAAACATTATATTTGAAGTTAAGTTGGAAGGCCAATAGCAGGGTGCCACATGGCCCCAGGCTCAAAGGCAAAAAAGGATAAAAAAATTAGTGTTTAGCCCAACACCATGGGCAGGCTGCAAGAAGGCTTGGGTCAGCACTAAACGTGTTTGGGTCTCCTTACACGCATAGTCGGGTTGACCTGCACGTGGGTCGGACAACTCGTTTCATTGCTCAGCAAAAATGTTGCAAGTTCGGGGATTCGAACACGGGCCTCCCGCCCACGAGCGCACAGGCTCGACCGCCCGGGTTGTGGATTGGTTCTTAATAGCCTATGGTCACAAGTCATACTTAAAGTTATTTTTTGATTCGGGCGGAGTTTAAAAGGGCTAGCCCCCATCCATATGACCCTTATGTAATGACCAAGGGGCATGGCTTTAAGCTTATCTGCCAACAAAGACAGTTAGAGGTTTCTCCGCATGTGAATGCGCCAATAGACTTAACACCAACATTTAATGCCTCCGCTATTTTAGTGTGCAGTTTCACCAATTCAGCATTTCTGCGGAATCTGGAGCTCTAACTGGAGTTCCTCGAGTTTTGGAGGAGGTTTTTGAGGGATATTGGGAAAACTTTGTTTTTGCCATAACTCTCTCATAATGGAACCAATTTGAGTGCAAAAATAGTCATTTTTGGGTATTTTCGACATTCTGAGTATTTTGGAATAGATTTTAGGTTGAAAAGAGGTCATATTCAATAGTTTTAGCTTCGAGGAAGATCAAGGAGCCATCAGGGCCATCATGGAGAAGGCAATGTATTGGCCTTTATTTATCTGTTTAAGGTAAATGAATAGTCATCTCTGGATAATTCATACCTTATGAAGCTGATTTTATAGATATTTTTTCCTATTGAGGCCTATTTTCACTTGTAATTACATTTTGAGCAAATTAATACATGAGGGACATGCCATTGCGAGCTGGACCAACAGATGTAGCCTAGGAGGGGTGAACTACTTCAACAATTTTCTGAGTAATGTGCTTTGTGAATTTTATTTATCTATTATTTACTTCTGTACAATAATAAACAGTTAAAATACTTAATCAATCCTCACAAATAAATCTGTTTAACAAAGCTAGAACTATTTGTTTAACCTGCAAATTAAGGAGAACTTATGCACACATTATTATTACTGTTTGGATACTTAGCACAGCATAAATAATACAATCCATTTATATCAAGTTGGTATCGGAGCTAGAGTTTTACTCTCTAGATTGTTCTTGTGAAAATTTTGTTTAACAGTTTGCAAGGTTTTTTATGCTTACTAGGCTTAAGCTCAAGAGAGGAGAAGGTCAATTGGTGAGAGCTCATAGCAATCCTCAACCAAGGAGGGCAAGAGTGCCATTATCTCCACCTTCAGTTTCACCACCAAGAGAGGCAGAAGAAGCCATAAGCATGTCTACAAGGGAAGGAGAAATTCTTGAAGATATTAATCCCAAAGAGGAAGAAAGGGTTCTTAGGAAGGCATTGCTAGACATGACTGAAATGGTGAGAGTCATTTATCAAGAAAGGAATGAAAGGCTTGAAGGAGAAGGATCAAAACTTCACAAGGAAGGACAAGGATCATCAGGAGGTAATGATGAAGATAAATCCAAGAAAAGTAATGGAGGAAATGGAGACAATGGAAAGTCGCCATCATCACCCTCATCTTCATCTTCATCTTCGTCAACCTCTACGTCATCTTCAGTACTTCATACTCACAAAGTCAAGAACACGGGTAAAATTCCTTTTCTTAAACTTGATGTTAAGTTTCAATTGCCAATTTTTGATGAAGAAGTTAATGCATAAAATCTAGATAATTGGATTAGGCAATTAGAGGTCTACTTGAGAATTAAAAATTTTCATGATGACGAAACTAAAATTCAGCTAGCTTCATTGAGAATGGAAGGTGCAACTCTTGTTTGGTGGGAAGCCAAAACAAAGGAGGAGATCAAAAAATATGGTAAGATTATCTTATCATGATCTGATTTCATTTCTGCAATAAAACAACAGTTTTATCCATTAGCTCACATGAAAAAAGCCATAATGGACTGGAAAAATTTTAAACAATTGAATGGACAAAATGTTCAAGTTTATACTCAAGAATTTAGAAGAAGAGCTCTTTTACTAGGAATTTATTTGCATAGCCAAGAAATTTTACTCAAGTATATAGGAGGTTTGCATACTTACCTAAGACATACCATTCGAATGTTTAACCCTACAAGCTTAGATGAGGTTCGTGTTCAAGCCACACATTTAGAGGAAAGGGGTAAACAAAATTTTGAAGGGAATGAGGAAAGTGAGTTTAAAGGCAAAGGGAGGAAAAGAGAAATGAAAATTCTAGAGAAGAGAAGGAAATTTGTTTTGAAAACTCTTTGTTCTAAAACAAGACATGATGAGGAGCCATTGTTGGAAACTTCATCAGAGTTGAAACCAAAAAGTTTTAAAACCAAAGAAAAAATCCAAGGAGAAAGGCAAGACAATTGCTATAGGCGAACAAGACTTAGGTTACTTAGGGTCTGAATCGGAAGATGAAACAAAATCATAGCTATGGAACTAAAGAAATTGAAGGGAAAAGAGAGAATGAAACTAACCCGAGTTCTAGTATTTCTAAGCGTCACATAGAAGCTCCAAGTGAAGAGAAGAGAATTGAATTATTTCATGTGAGGATCATTTCCAAACATACCAAGGTTGACACTATTGTGAGTGGGTCACTCAGCGAACTACTTATTTCTAAAGACTTAGTAAAGAAACTAAATCTTGAAACCATTCTACATCTGAAACCAGATCCTCTTGGTTGGATTTGTAAGGATTCAAATTTACAAGTTTCAAAGAAGTGCATGTTGTGCTTTGCAATAACTGCACATTTCATTGACACAGTTGAATTATATGTTGTTCCGCTTGATATAACAGTTATGGTGTTGGACAATCCTTACTTGTATGACAAGAAAGCTATCTTCCATTGCCATGAGAACAAGTACCATTTATTCAAAGATGGCAAGGAGTACATTATGAGATCTCATCTCAAAAAACTAGACTCTTCTTTAGTAAATGCAGGGCAGGTGAAGAGGCTTATCAATGCAAGTCAAAACTTGACATTGATGATGATTAAGCAAAGGGAAGTTTTACATAATCCTTTTCATTTAAATGATGATATATGTAATGAGTTGTCTCAGTTTGAAAGCAGGTTGTCTTTGAAAGAAGATGACAAGCAGTTGCAGCAATCGTCTTTGGTTTCGATTGGTGCAAAAAACAAAGTGTCAGTGAAAGGAGTCCAAGAGAGGGTAAAGCATCCAAGCAAAGAAGACACAAAGTTCAACAATGATCATTTCTATTTTCAGAATGACATGGTACTGTGGTGAGAAAACTTGGTCAGGAATCGACACAAGTACAAGGCTAATTCAGCAAAAAGTCGCCATATGGACAAAATGCAAGGTGAATGTAATTTTCAGTTTGCTTTGAAGGTAGACCTATGTAGGAACAATATGCTTATTGCAAATTTTAGTTTTTGTTCTGCAAGTTTTCATAATTTGCAGCATGACAAATTCAAAGTTAGCAACAGTTGATCAAGAGATTCAAGAAAGAGTTTGTTGTTTTATGAGAAGATACAATTAATGAAATCAGGGAGATTTCAGTGGATTAAGATTGGAAGAGTGGAGATTCAATCTCCTCATCTTCAGGTTCAGTAGTCCAGAGAGATTTTGGGGTCCAAAATCTTCCCAGTGGGGAGGTGTGATCAGGAGATCATGTCGAACTACAAAAATGCTCAAAAAATGAAAGTGCTCAGAAGTGGTTTCAATCTAAACGACCGAAAAGGTGTTGTCGCTGCGATTCTTTCGCCATGAATGGTTCTCAAAACCAAGGTCATATACAGAAGTTATTGAGGTTTTAAATCATCTAGTAAACTCCAAAAAAGGACTATTTGACTACATTTGACTTTGTAATTTTATCCAAAACAAAATTAACATTATATTTGAAGTTAAGTTGGAAGGCGAATAGGAAGGTGCCACGTGTCTTGTCTGGACACTGCCACATGGCCCCAGGCTCAAAGGCAAAAAAAGATAAAAAAATTGGTGTTTAGCCCAACACCGTGGGCAGGTTGCACGAAGGCTCGGGTCAGCACTAAACGCGTTTGGGTCTCCCTGCACGCACAGTCAGCTCGGGCAACTCGTTTCATTGCTCTGCAAAAATGTTGCAAGTTTGGGGATTCGAACACGGGCCTCCTGCCCAGAAGCGCACAAGCCTGACCGCCTGGGCTCTGCATTGGTTCTTAATAGCCTATGGTCACAAGTCATACTTAAAGTTATGTTTTGATTCGGGCGCAGTTTAAAAGAGATAGCCCCCATTCATATGACCCTTATGCAGTGACCAAGGGGCGTGGATTTAAGCTTACCTGCCGAGAGAGACAGTTAGCGGTTTCTCCGCATGTGAACACACCAATAGACTTAATACCAAAATTTAATGCCTCCACTATTTTAGTGCACAGTTCCGCCAATTCAGCATTTCTGCCGAATCTGGAGCTCTAACTGGAGTTCCTCCAGTTTTGGAGGAGGTTTTTGAGGGATATTAGGAAAATTGTGTTTTTTCCATAACTCTCTCATTATGGAACCAATTTGAGTGAAAAAATAGTCATTTTTGGGTATTTTTGACATTCTGAGCAGTTTTGCATAGGTTTCAGGTCAAACATAGGTCATATTCAGTAGTTTTAGCTTCGAGGAAGATCAAGGAGCCATCAGGGCCATCATGGAGAAGGCAGTGTATTGGCATTCCTTTATCTATTTTAGGTAAATGAATAGTCATCTATGGCTAATTCATACCTTCTAAAGATGATTTTACAGAGATTTTTTCCTATTGAGGCCTATTTCCACTTGTACTTACATTTTGAGAAAATTAATACATGAGGGACATGCCATTGGGAGCTGGACCAGCAGATGTAGCCCAGGAGGGGTGAACTGCTTCAACAATTTGCTGAGTAATGTGCTTTGTGAAGTTTATTTCTCTATTCTTTACTATTGTACAATGATAAAAAATTAAAATACTTAATCAATCCTCACATAGAAATCTATTTAACAAAGGCATAACTATTTTTTTAACCTGCAAATTAAGGAGAACTTTGTGCACACATTATTATTACTGTTTGGATACTTAGCACAACATAACTAATAGAATCCATTCAGATCAAGTTGGTATCAGAGCTATAGTTTTAATCTTTGTATTGTTCTTTTGCAAAAAAAAATTAACAGTTTGCAAGGTTTTTGATGCTTACTAGGCTTAAGCTCAAGAGAGGAGAAGGTCAATTGGTGAGAGCTCATAGAAATCCTCAACCAAGGAGGGAAAGAGTGCCATTATCTCCAACTTCAATTTGACCTCCAAGAGAAGTAGAAGAATCCATAAGCATGTCTACAAGGGAAGGATAAATTCCTGAAGATATTGATCCCAAAGAGGAAGAAATGGTGTTTAGGAAGGCATTCCTAGACATGACTGAAATGGTGAGAGTCCTTTATCAAGAAAGGAATGAAAGGCTTGAAGGAGAAGGATCCAAAATTCATAAGGAAGGACAAGGATCTTCAGGAGGCCATAATGATGAGGATAAATCCAAGAAGGGTAATGGAGGAAATAGAGACAATGGAAAGTCACCATCATCACCCTCATCTTCATCTTCACCTTCGTCAACCTCTACATCATCTTTAGTACATCATAATCACAAAGTAAAGAACACGAGTAAAATTCCTTTTCTTAAACTTGATGTTAAGTTTCAATTTCCAATGTTTGATGGTGAAGTTAATGAAGAAAAGCTAGATAATCGGATTAGGCAACTAGAGGTCTACTTGAGAATTCAAAAATTTCATGATGACGAAACTAAAATTCAGCCAACTTCATTGAGAATGGAAGGTGCAACTCTTGTTTGGTGGGAAGCCAAAACAAATGAGGAGATCAAAAAATATGGTAAGATTATCTTATCATGGTCTGATTTCATTTCTGCAATAAAACGACAGTTTTATCCATTAGCTCACATGAAAAAATCCATAATCGACTGGCAAAATTTTAAACAATTGAAAGGACAAAATTTTCAAGTTTATACTCAAGAATTTAGAAGAAGAGCTCTTTTACTAGGAATTGATTTGCATAGCCAAGAAAATTTACTCAAGTATATAGGAGGTTTGCATACTTACCTAAGACATACCATTCTCATATTTAACCCTAGAAGCTTAGATGAGGTTTGTGTTCAAGGCACACATTTAGAGGCAAGGGGTAAACAAAATTTTGAAGGGAATGAGGAAAGTAAGTTTAAAGGCAAAGGGAGGAAAAATAGAAATGCAAATTCGAGAAAAGAGAAGGGAAAATGTTTCTACAAACACTGTTCTAAAACAAGCCATGATGAGGACCATTGTTGGAAACTTCATCCAGAGTTGAAACCAAAAAGTTTTAAAACCAAAGATAAAGCCAAGGAGAAAGGCAAGACAATTGCAATAGTTGAACAAGACTTAGGGTCTGAATCAGGAGATGAAGCAAAAATCATAGCTATGGCACTAAAGAACTTGAAGGGAAAAGAGAAAGAAACTAAACCCAGTTCTAGTATTTCTAACTGTCACATAGAAGCTCCAAGTGAAGAGAAGAGAATTGAAATGTTTCATGTGAGGATCATTTCTAAACATACCAGGTTGACATACTATTTGAAAGTGGGTCCTTGGGTCTGTGACATATTTCTAAAGACTTAGTCAGAAACTAAACTTAGAAACCATTCCACATCCTAAACCATATCCTCTTGGTTGGATTTGTAAGGATGCAAATTTACGGGTTTAGAAAAGGAGATGCATGTTGTGCTTTACAATAACAGCATTTTATTGACACGATTGAATTAGATGTTGTTCCGCTTGATATTACGGGTGTGGTGTTGGAAGTCCTTACTTGTATGACGGAAAACTATCTTCCATTTCCATGAGAACAAGTAAAGGATATTCCAAGGATGGCAAGGAGTTTATTGTGAGAGCACATCGCAAAAAACTAGACTCTTCTTTAGTGAATGTAGGGTAGATTAAAAGGCTTGTCAATGCAAGTTAAAATTTGACTTCATTGATGATGAAACAAAGAGAAGTTTTACATAATACTTTTCATGTTAATGTTGTTGTAAATAATGAGTTGTTTAAGTCTGAAAGCAGGTTGTCTTTGAAAGAAGATGACTAGCAGTTGCAGCAATCGTCCTTGGTGTCGATCGGTGCAGAAAACAAAATGTTAGTGCAAGGAGGTGCAAAGATCCAAGAGAGGGTAAAGCATCCAAGCAAAGAAGGCACAAAGTTCATCAATTATCATTGCTATTTTTCAAATGGCATGGTACTATGGCGAGAAAACTTGGTCAGGAATTGACACAAGTACAAGGCTAATTCAGCAAAAAATCGCCATAAGGACAGAATGCAAGGTGAATGTAATTTTCAGTTTCCTTTGAAGGTAGACCTATGTAGGAACAATATGTTTACTACAAATTTCAGTTGTTGTTCTGCAAGTTTTGATAATTTTCAGCATGAAAAAGTCAAAATTAGCAACAGTCGGTCAACAAATTCAAGGAAGAATTTGTCGTTTTATGAGAAGCTCCAATTAATGAAATCAGGGAGATTTCAGTGGATTAATATTGGAAGAGTGGAGATTCAGTCTCCTCATCTTCAGGTTTATTAGTCCAAAGAGATTTAGGGGTCCAAAAGCTTCCCAGTGGGGAGGTGTGATCAGGAGATCATGTCCAAGTTAAAAAATGCTCAAAAAATGAAATTGATCAGAAGTGGTTGCCATCTGAACGACCAAAAAGGTCTCATCGCTGCAATTCTGGAGCTAAAAACGATTCTCAAAACCGAGGTCATATGCAGAAGTTATTGAGGTTTGAAATTGTTTAGTAAACTCCAAAAAAGGACTGTTTGACTACATTTGACTTTGGACTTTTATCCAAGAAAAAATTAACATTATATTTAAAGTTAAGTTGGAATGCAAATAGCAGGGTGCCATGTGGCCCCAAGCTCAAAGGCAAAAAAGGATAAAAAAATTGGTGTTTAGCCAAACACCGTGGGCAGGCTACACGAAGGCTCGGGTCAGCACTGAATGTGTTTGGGTCTCCCTGTACACACAGTCAGGTCGGGCGACTCGTTTCATTGCTCAACAAAAATGTTTCAAGTTTGAGGATTCGAACACGAGCCTCCCTCCCACGAGCGCACAGGCCCGACTGCCCGGGCTGTGAATTGATTCTTAATAGCCTATGGTCACGAGTCATAATTAAAGTTACGTTTTGATTCGGGTGGAGTTTAAAAGGGCTAGCTCCTTAGGGCTAGCCCCCATCCATATGACCCTTATGCAGTGACCAAGGGGCGTGGATTTAATCTAATCTGCCAGCAGAGACAGTGAGCGGTTTCTCCGCATGTGAACATGCCAATAAAATTAACACCAACATTTAATGCCTCCGCTATTTTAGTGCACAGTTCTGCCAATTCAACATTTCTGCGGAATCTGGAGCTCTAACTGGAGTTCCTCGAGTTTTGGAGGAGGTTTTTGAGGGATATTTGGAAATTTTTTTTTTTTCCATAACTCTCTCATTATGGAACCAATTTGAGTGCAAAAATAGTCATTTTTGGGTATTTTCGACATTCTAAGCAGTTTGGCATAGGTTTTAGGTCGAACAGAGGTCATCCTTTGTAGTTTTAGATTCGAGTAAGATCAAGGATCCATCAGGGCCATCATGGAGAAGGCAATGTATTGGCCTTTATTTATCTGTTTTAAGTAAATGAATAGTCATATCTGGCTAATTCATACCTTCTGAAGCTGATTTTACATAAAGTTTTTCCTATTGAGGCTTATTTTCACTTTTACTTACATTTTGAGCAAATTAATACATGAGGGACATGCCATTGGGAGCTGGACTAGCAGATGTAGCCCAAGAGGGGTGAACTTCTTCAACAATTTGCTGAGTAATGTGCTTTGTGAAGTTTATTTATCTATTATTTACTATTGTACAATGATAAACATTTAAAATACCTAATCAATCCTCACACAAAAATCTTTTTAACAAAGCCAGAACTATTTGTTTAACCTGCAAATTAAGAAGAGCCTTATGCACACATTATTATTACTGTTTGGATACTTAGCACAACATAACTGATACAATCCATTCAGATCAAGTTGGTATCAGAGCTAGAGTTTTAATCTCTGTATTTTTCTTGTGCAAAGTTTGTTTAACAGTTTGCAATTTTTTTTATGTTTACTAGGCTTAAGCTCAAGAGAGGAGAAGGTTAATTGGTGAGAGCTCATAGCAATCCTCAACTAAGGAGGGAAGGATTTCCATTATATCCACCTTCAATTTCACCTCCAAGAGAAGCAGAAAAAGCCATAAGCATGTCTACAAGGGAAGGATAAATTCCTGAAGATATTTATCCAAAAGAGGAAGAAAGGGTGTTTAAGAAGGCATTACTAGACATGACTGAAATGGTGTGATTCCTTTATCAAGAAAGGAATGAAAGGCTTGAAGGAGAATGATCCAAACTTCACAAGGAAGGACAAGGATCATCAGGAGGCCATAATGATGAGGATAAATCCAAGAAGGGTAATGGAGTAAATTGAGACAATGGAAAGTCACCATCATTACCCTCATCTTCATCTGCATCTTTGTCAACCTCTACATCATCTTCAATACATCATACTCACAAAGTCAAGAACAACAGTAAAAGTCCTTTTCTTAAACTTGATGTTAAGTTTCAATTGCCAATGTTTGATGGTGAAGTTAATGAATAAAAGCTAGAAAATTGGATTAGGAAATTAGAGGTCTACTTGAGAATTCAAAATTTTCATGATGACAAAACTAAAATTCAGCTAGCTTCATTGAGAATGGAAGGTGTATCTCTTGTTTGGTGGGAAGCCAAAACAAATGAGGAGATCAAAAAATATGGTAAGATTATCTTATCATGGTCTGATTTCATTTTTGCAATAAAACAACAGTTTTATCCATTAGCTCACATGAAAAAAGCCACAATGGACTAGAAAAATTTTAAACAATTGAAAGGACAAAATTTTTAAGTTTATAGTCAAGAATTTATAAGAAGAGCTCTTTTACTAGGAATTGAATTACATAGCCAAGAAAATTTACTCAAGTATATAGGAGGTTTGCATAATTACCTAAGACATACCATTCTCATGTTTAACCCTACAAGCTTAGATGAGGTTTGTGTTCAAGCCACACATTTAGAGGCAAGGGGTAAACAAAATTTTGAAGGGAATGAGGAAAGTGAGTTTAAAAGAAAAGGGAGGAAAAAGAGAAATGAAAATTCTAGAAAAGAGAAGGGAAATTTTTTTCTGCAAACACTGTTCTAAAACAAGCCATGATGAGGACCATTGTTGGAAAATTCATCCAGAGTTGAAACCAGAAAGTTTTAAAACCAAAGATAAAGGCAAGGAGAAAGGAAAGACAATTGCAATAGTTGAAAAAGACTTAGGGTCTGAATCAGGAGATGAAGCAAAAATCATAGCTATGGCACTAAAGAACTTGAAGGGAAAAGAGAATGAAACTAAACCCAGTTCTAGTATTTCTTAACTCTCACATAGAAGCTCCAAGTGAAGAGAAGAGAATTGGACTGTTTCATGTGAGGATCATTTCAAAACATACCAAGGTTGACAGACTATTTGACAGTGGGTCACAAGCGAACCTTATTTCTGAAGACTTAGTCAAGAAAATAAATCTTGAAAGCATTCCACATCCTAAACCATATCCTCTTGGTTGGATTTGTAAGGATGCAAATTTATAGGTTTCAAAGAAGTGCATGTTGCGCTTTGCAATAACATCACATTTTATTGACACGGTTGAATTAGATGTTGTTCCGCTTGATATTATAGGTGTGGTGTTGGGAAGTCCTTACTTGTATGATAGGAAAGCTATCTTCCATCACCATGAGAACAAGTACCATTTATTCAAGGATGAAAAGGAGTTTATTGTGAGAGCACATCGCAAAAAACTAGACTCTTCTTTAGTGAATGCAGGGCAGATGAAAAGGCTTGTCAATGCAAGTCAAAATTTGACTTTATTGATGACTAAACAAAGATAATTTTTACATAAAACTTTTCATGTTAATTATGATGTAAATAATGAGTTGTTTCAGTCTCAAAGCAGGTTGTCTTTGAAAGAAGATGACAAGCAGTTGCAGCAATAGTCTTTGGTGTCAATCGGTGCAGAAAACAAAGTGTCAGTGCAAGGAGGTGCAAAGATACAAGAGAGGGTAAAGCATCCAAGAAAAGAAGGCACGAAGTTCAACAATGATCATTGCTGGTTTCATAATGGAAGGTTACTATTGCAAGAAAACTTGGTCAAAAATCGACACAAGTACATGGCTAATTCAACAAAAAATCGCCATAAGAACAGAATGCAAGGTGAATGTAATTTCTAGTTTCCTTTGAAGGTAGACCTATGTAGGAACAATATGTTTACTGCAAATTTCAGTTGCTATTCTGCAAGTTTCCATAATTTGCAACATGAAAAAATCAGAGTTAGCAAAAATCAGTCAACAGATTCAAGGAAGAATTTGTCATTTTATGAGAAGCTCCAATTAATGAAATCAGGGAGATTTCAGTGGATTAATATTGGAAGAGTGGATATTCGGTCTCCTCATCTTCAGGTTCAATAGTCGAGAGAGCGTTAGGGGTCCAAAAGCTTCCTAGTGGGGAGGTGTGATCAGTAGATCATGTCTAAGTTCAAAAATGCTCAAAACATGAAAGTGCTCAGAAGTGGTTGCAATCTGAACGACCGGAAAGGTCTCGTCGTTGTGATTCTTGTGCCACAAATGGTTCTCAAAATTGAGGTCGTATGCAGAAGTTATTGAGGTTTTAAATCGTCCACTAAACTCCAAAAAAGGACTGTTTGACTACATTTGACTTTGGACTTTTATCCAAAAAAAAATTAGCATTATATTTGAAGTTAAGTTGGAAGGCCAATAGTAGGGTACCACATGGCCTATCTAGAGGCTGCCACGTGGCCCCAGTCTCAAAGGAAAAAAAGGATAAAAAATTGGTGTTTATCCCAACACCATGGTTAGGTTGCACGAAGGCTCAATTCGTAACTGAACGCGTTTGGGTGTCCCTGCACGCACAGTCAGGTCGGGTGACTCATTTCATTGCACAGCAAAAATGTTGCAAGTTCGAGGATTCGAACACGGGCCTCCCGCCCACGAGCGCATAGGCCTGACCACCCGGGCGGTGCATTTGTTCTTAACAACCTATGGTCATGAGTCATACTTAAAGTTACATTTTGATTCGGGTGGAGTTTAAAAGGGCTAGCCCCATAGGGCTAATCCCCATCCATATGACCCTTATGCAGTGACCAAGGGGCGCGACCTTAAGCTTATTCGTCAGCAGAGACAGTTAGTGGTTTCTCCGCATGTGAACGCGCTAATAGAATTAACACCAACATTTAATTCCTCTGCTATTTTAGTGCGCAGTTTCGCCAATTCAGCATTTCCACCGAGTCTGGCGCTCTAACTGGAGTTCCTCCAATTTTGGAGGAGGTTTTTGAGGGATATTGGGAAAATTTTGTTTTTGCCATAACTCTCTCATTATGGAACCAATTTGAGTGCAAAAATAGTCATTTTTGGGTATTTTCGACATTCTGAACAGTTTGGTATAGGTTTGAGGTTGAAAAGAGGTCATCTTCAGTAGTTTTAGCTTCGAGGAAGATCAATGAGCCATTAGGGCCATCATGAAGAAGGCAGTGTATTAGGATTTCTTTATCTGTTTTAGGTAAATGAATAGTCATCTCTGGCTAATTCATACCTCCTGAAGCTGATTTTACAGATTTTTTTTCATATTGAGGCTTATTTTCACTTGTACTTACATTTTGAGAAAATTAATACATGAGGGACATGCCATTGGGAGCTAGACTAGCAGATGTAGCCCATGACGGGTGAAATGCTTCAACAATTTGTGAGTAATGTGCTTTTTGAAGTTTATTTCTCTATTATTTACTGTTGTAAAATGATAAACAGTTAAAATACTTAATCAATCCTCACACAGAAATCAGTTTAACAAAGCCAGAACTATTTGTTTAACTTGCAAATTAAGGAGAACCTTATGCAAACTTTATTATTACTATTTGGATACTTAGCACAACATAACTAATAGAATCCATTCAGATCAAGTTGGTATCAGACCTAGATTTTTAATCTCTGTATTGTTCTTGTGAAAAGTTTGTTTAATAGTTTGCAAGGTTTTTTATGCTTACTAGGCTTAAGTTCAAGAGAGGAGAAGGTCAATTGGTGAGAGCTCATAGTGATCCTCAACCAAGGAAGGAAAGAGTGCCACTATCTCCACCTTCAATTTCACCTCCAAGAGAAGCAGAAGAAGCCATAAGCATGTCTACAAGGGAAGGAAAAATTGTTGAAGATATTGATCCCAAAGAGGAAGAAAGGGTGTTTAGGAAGGCATTCCTAGACATGACTGAAATGGTGAGAGTCTTTTATCGAGAAAGGAATGAAAGGCTTGAATGGAGAAGGATCAAAAATTCACAAGGAAGGACAAGGATCGTCAGGAGGCCATAATGATGAGGATAAATCCAAGAAGGGTAATGGAGGAAATGGAGACAATGGAAAGTCACCATCATCACCCTCATCTTCATCTTCATCTTCGTCAACCTCTACATCATCTTCAGTACATCATACTCACAAAGTCAAGAACATGGGTAAAAGTCCTTTTCTAAAACTTGATGTTAAGTTTCAATTGCCAATGTCTGATGGTGAAGTTAATGAAGAAAATCTAGATATTTTGATTAGGCAATTAGAGGTCTACTTGAGAATTCAAAAGTTTCATGATGATGAAACTAAAATTCAGCTAGCTTCATTGAGAATGGAAGGTACAACTCTTGTTTGGCGAGAATCCAAAACAAAGGAGGAGATCAAAAAATATGGTAAGATTATCTTATCATGGTCTGATTTCATTTCTGCAATAAAACAACTGTTTTATCCATTAGATCAATTTTAAAAATTTGAAAGGACAAAATGTTCAAGTTTATACTCAAGAATTTAGAAGAAGAGCTCTTTTACTAGGAATTGATTTTCATAGCCAAGAAAATTTACTCAAGTATATAGGAGGTTTGCATACTTACCTAAGACATACCATTCTCATGTTTAACCCTACAAGCTTAGATGAGGTTTGTGTTCAAGCCACACATTTAGAGGCAAGGGGTAAACAAAATTTTGAAGGGAATGAGGAAAGTGAGTTTAAAGGAAAAGGGAGGAAAAAGAGAAATGCAAATTCTGGAAAGAGAAGGGAATTTTTTTTTTGCAAACACTATTCTAAAACAAGCCATGATGAGGACCATTGTTGGAAAATTCATCCAGAGTTGAAACTAGAAAGTTTTAAAACCAAAGATAAAGCCAAGGAGAAAGGCAAGACAGTTGCAATAGTTGAACAAGTCTTAGGGTCCGAATCAAGAGATGAAGCAAAAATCATAGCTATGGCACTAAATAAATTGAATGGAAAAGCGAAAGAAACTAAACCCAGTTCTAGTAATTCTAACTGTCACATAGAAGCTCCAAGTGAAGAGAAGAGAATTGAACTGTTTCATGTGAGGATCATTTCCAAACATACCAAGGTTGACACACTATTTGACAGTGGGTCACAAGTGAACCTTATTTCTGAAGACTTAGTCAAGAAACTAAATCTTGAAATCATTCCACATCCTAAACCATATCCTCTTGGTTGTATTTGTAAGGATGCAAATTTACAGGTTTCAAAGAAGTGCATGTTGTGCTTTGCAATAACAGCACATTTTATTGACACGGTTGAATTAGATGTTGTTCCGCTTGATATTACAGGTGTGGTGTTGGGAAGTCCTTACTTGTATGACAGGAAAGCTATCTTCCATCGCCATGAGAACAAGTTCCATTTATTCAAGTATGGCAAGGACTTTATTGTGAGAGCACATCGCAAAAAACTAGACTCTTCTTTAGTGAATGCAGGGTAGATGAAAAGGCTTGTCAATACAAGTCAAAATTTGACTTTATTGATGATTAAACAAAGAGAAGTTTTACATAATCCTTTTCATGTTAATGCTGATGTAAATAATGAGTTGTTTAAGTCTAAAAGTAGGTTGTCTTTGAAAGAATATGACAAGCAGTTGCAACAATCGTCTTTGGTGTCGATCGGTGCAGAAAACAAAGTGTCAGTGCAAGGAGGTGCAAAGATCCAAGAGAAGGTAAAGCATCCAAGAAAAGAAGGCACAAATTTCAGCAATAATCATTGATGGTTTTGGAATGGCATGGTACTATGGTGAGAAAACTTGGTTAGGAATCGACACAAGTACAAGGCTAATTTAGCAAAAAATCGCCATAAGGACAGAATGCAAGGTGATTGTAATTTTCAGTTTCCTTTGAAGGTAGACCTATGTAGGAACAATATGTTTACTGCAAATTTCAGTTTCTATTATGCAAGTTTAGATAATTTTCATCTTGACAACATCAAAGTTAGCAACAGTCAGTCAATAGATTCAAGGAATAATTTGTCATTTTATGAGAAGCTCCAATTAATGCAATCAGGGAGATTTCAGTGGATTAATATTGGAAGAGTGGAGATTTAGTCTCCTCATCTTCAGGTTCAGTAGTCCAGAGAGATTTAGGGGTCCAAAAGCTTCCCAGTGGGGAGGTGAGATCAGGAGATCATGTCCAAGTTCAAAAATGCTCAAAAAATGAAAGTGCTCAGAAGTGGTTGTAATTGAAATGATCGAAAAGGTCTTGTCGCTGCAATTCTAGCGCCACAAATGGTTATCAAAACTGAGGTCGTATGCAAAAGTTATTGAGGTTTGAAATCATCTAGTAAACTCTAAAAAAGGACTGTTTGACTACATTTGACTTTGGAATTTTATCCAAAAAAATTAAAATTATATTTGAAGTTAAGTTGGAAGGCTAATAGCAGGGTGCCATGTGGCATGTCTAGAGGCTGCCACGTGGCCCCAGGCTCAATGGAAAAAAAAGATAAAAATATTAGTGTTTAGCCCAACACCATAGGTAGGCTACATGAAGGCTCAGATTGAAAGTGACCTCATTTAGGTCTCCATGCATGCACAGTCGGGTTGACCTGCATGCAGGTCAGGCGACTTGTTTCATTGCTGAGCAAAAATGTTGCAAGTTCGGGGATTCGAGCATGGGCCTCCTGCCCACGAGCGTATATGCCAGACCGCCCGGGCTATGCATTGGTTCTTAACAGCCAATGGCCATGAGTCATACTTAAAGTTACGTTTTGATTCGGGTGAAGTTTAAAAGGGCTAGCCCCCATCCATATGACCCTTATGCAGTGACCAAGGGGTGTGACTTTAAGCTTATCCGCCAGCAGAGACAGTTAGTGATTTCTCCGCATGTGAACGCGCCAAAAAACTTAACACCAAAATTTAATGCCTCCTCTATTTTAGCGCGCGGTTCCACCAATTAGCATTTCCACCGAATCTAGATCTCTAACTAGTGTTCCTCTAGTTTTGGAGGAGGTTTTTTAGGGATATTGGGAAAATTTTGTTTTTGCCATAACTCTCTCATTATGGAACCAATTTGAGTGAAAAAATTGTCATTTTTGGGTAATTTCAACATTATGAGAAGTTTGGCATAGGTTTCAAGTTGAACAAAGGTCAGCTTCAGCAGTTTTAGCTTAGAGGACGATCAAGGAGCCATCAAAGCCATCATGGAGAAGGCAGTGTATTGGGATTTATTTATCTATTTTAAGTAAATGAATAGTCATCTCTAGCTAATTCATACCTTCTGAAGTTTATCTTATAGAGATTTTGTCTATTGAGGTTTATTTTCACTTGTACTTACATTTTGAGAAAATTAATACATGACGGACATGCCATTGGGAGCTGGACTAGTAGATGTAGCCTAGGAGGGGTGAACTGCTTCAACAATTTGCTAAGTAATGTGCTTTGTGAATTTTATTTCTCTGTTCTTTACTGTTGTACAATGATAAACAGTTAAAATACTTAATAAATCCTCGCACAGAAATTAGTTTAACAAAGCCAGAACTATTTGTTTAACCTGCAAATTAAGGAGAACCTTATGCACACATTATTATTACTATTTGGATACTTAGCACAGCATAACTAATACAATACATTCAGATCATTGAAGGAGATCGGAATGTTAGGTCCCTATAATACTAGTGTAGCCCCTTATTGTTATTGTTAATGTAGCCCCCTTATTGTTATTTTCATGCCCATGTAGTCCCCATATTATTATTATTGTGTCCCATAGAAGCCCACTATTTTTATTGTTGCGCCATTACATTATTATCATTATGTCTCCTCTGATTATATTATGACCCCTTAGACTCCTATATATAGAAAAGAGGTTTTTTCATTTGAATTATCCATAAATTATTCATTTATTTAATGTAAAGGAAGTTTCCCCCTCAAAGAGGATAATTTTTAAATCGTCGATTTTCTTCTATTTTGTGAGTTGGTTGCATTATTAACAATAGTAAGAATATGTTATAGGAATATGAGAACATGGATCATAATAAATTTGTAAATTCTACAACAAAATCTAAAAAATATTGTGAAGGACTTGAAGTTGAGATCATCTTTGTAAGATCTGACCTTGAAAATTCAAAAAAACTAAATGAAGAGCTACATTAAGTATTTGAAGAACAAGAGAATGGGATGACGGAAGATATTTTAGAATTAAAAGAGTAGTTGAAATAAAGAAGAAATGTTGAAGAAGGAAAGAGGAAGTAGTATCTGGAAAAGGAAGAACAATGTTAGAGACCAGAGGTCGAGGTAAAAATTTTAAAAGGTAAATTAGAATAAAAGGATAATCAATTGAGATTTCAAGATAGCTCAAATATATTGGGCAATCTTCTTAGCAGTCAAAGGCATCCCTCCATTAAATCTGGTTTTGGTTTTCATGAAACTGTAAAAGGAGAATCTAGCTCACAAGCTTATTCCAACAATTATGAAGTTAACAAATCAAAGTTTGGAAGACCTGATAAAGAGATAAGAATTCAACCAGATCAACATCCAAGGAAAATGTATTTTCAAAGGAAATCATTTTCTCCCAATAATAGAAACATTAATCGATTATTTCATTTGATAAATGATGTTGAATTTTTTATATGTCATAACTTTGAACACTTCACAGCCAATTGCAAAGAATATTCACAAGAAGATCATTATCTCCCAGGTACTCAAGTTTCTTTAAGGGATATTGTTTTTCTTGCAACATGTTTGGTCACAAAGCCATTAATTGCAATAAGAGGAATATGAAACA
This sequence comes from Pinus albicaulis, assembly GCA_034641835.2. Taxonomy (NCBI): domain Eukaryota; kingdom Viridiplantae; phylum Streptophyta; class Pinopsida; order Pinales; family Pinaceae; genus Pinus; species Pinus albicaulis. Next base: position 92,294 of record JAXQQM020058266.1, read on the forward strand.
AAAATTTTATGATTCCTATGATGGTCATGTAAGATGTTATACTTGTAGCAAGTTTGGGAATGTAGAAAAATAATGCAGGAACAAGTGAATGGATTCACATAGAAAAAAATCCAAGCAACCAAATAAGAATATTATCAAAAGACCCGAGAGAGATGGATCCACCAATACTTCTCATTATAAGAAAAATAAAGAAGAACAAGTTAAGTGTGGCCTTGCTCTGTGCTCATTTGAAGATGAAGATGAATGGTACATAGAGAGTGGATGATTTCATAAAATGTATAGAGATAAGAATAAGTTTTAGTCTCTCAAGAAAAACAAAGACGGTAAATTTATTCTTGGAAATAGTGCACCAACAAAAGTTCTAGGAAAATGTAAATCCAAACTTGATAAGCATACAAAAGAAATCGATGCATTATTATTTCAAGGGCTAGGTCAAATAGTTGATAAGGGACACACAATTATGTTTATATAAACTAAATGCAGTGTTATAGAAGAGGACATTAGAAAGGTTATAGCTAGAGGATTTAGAAATTCAGACAAGTTATATGTGCTAAAGAAGAATTCAGGAAAAAATAAGAGGTATAGTTCCTCTTCTTCAGATTTAGAGTAAAAGAAGATGGTCCTCACTACAGTCTATTTTAAATACGTTCTTCTAACAAAGACTATATAATTAAATGAGAGGTATATAGACTCATGGAAAATAGGTGACACCCATAAGGTCCAAAATATCGATGGTGTATGAACTCAGGGGGAGCTATGCATGTGTATCTTGATGATGATTCTTGATATTGTTTTGATAAGCTATTGGTGATGTTTATATTACTAATATTAAATCTGATGAAGTAACAATAATCAGGAACAAACATTTCATGTTCAAGGGAGCTATGGCTGTAAACATAATATATTTACTTTTTGTATGCGGATCTTATGAAATACAATCATGTGTATATGCGGTTTTTGATATAGATAGTCGTGTAAGATTCTCAGTTTTGAAAAAGAAGTGGCACGGGTTCATGGGGAGCATATTCTATGATTCTAATAGTGCATTGTTGGAATTTTGGTTTCTTAAGAATTTCTTGTTACATGATGGTGTTTATGATGAGTTCAAGATTTACTCATTTTTTATGATGAGTTCATGTTAGAATGCTTGGGTTTCTTATGGTGCAACTATATTATTGATTGATGATACTAATTAATTCACTTGATGAGGAGATATTTATGCCTACATTGTCTTGTCTTATAGTTGAGTATGGTCATGTTGTTGTTTATACTATTTCCATCTAATGATTATAATGTAGATTCATATATGGTGCATGTTGGTCGTTGATGACTATCATGGTCTTTATACCTCATTGTTGAGGTCCCTGTTTTTTTTTATAAGTGTAATAAATGTCTCTTGATGTAAAGATAATGAAAAAACCCATGTTGTAAGTCATTGTAAAATTAAATCATGTATGGGCTATTGGGATCAAGTCATGTAATGTATGTAATCCCATTATGTTGGGACATTGATGTAAAATTTGGGTCTAATAAGTAAACCCAATATGTTAGGTGATTGATGTAATCATGAGGTGATAGATTCATTGGTGATAAGAAAGGTCATATTTGGTTGAGTCATAAAGCATTTTATTTTCATTTCATATATTTAGAAGGTACAAAATCTACTTAGGGGGAGCATGGTAAATATGCATATTTCATGATTCATATTCAGTAGATAAAACTTATAATGATGAACACTACAAAGGAAGTACTCTAGTCAGCCTGTTTTATCCCTTTTCCCATGATGTAAAATTGGGAGAGAAGACTTTGTGTTTGGTGAGAAGAATTGGTGTTTGCATATGTGTTTTTGCAGGTGGTTACCAAACACCAAAGTGGTTTCCATTAAGTCTAAAGGAGGATATTGTTGGGATTATGGCTATTGTGTTGTCCTTGATGTCAACTTGACTAATAAATATGTAACATAAACAACACACTATGTATGTTATTTCTGCATGAATAACAATAGCGTACATAATTCAGAATTGAAAGTTTAAAGTGAATTAAAAATACCGTATTAAACCCACCCCCACCCCCCCCCCCCCCCCCCCCCTTAATATTTTTTCCTATCAACAACAACTCAAAAGATAACAAATTTGATCAAGAATTGTATAGATGAGGCAGAAGTGGTTATCTCAACCCCACTACCTGAGAGAAAAGTGAGATAGGTAGAGAAAAAAAAATAAAAAAAATCAAGAGTTCAATTTTTTAGTAGAGAGAAGAGGATACGAAATGGAGAATGTCATTCTGGACTTGGGTTCAGATGTAAACATTCTACCCAAAAGGTCATGGGAACACATGGGAAGACCACAGTTGTTCTGTCACCAGTTCAATTGCATCGAGTGAACCAGTATAAAATATTCCTAATTGGAAGGCTAAAAGATGTGTAGATCAACCTTGATGGAGTGGAAATTATAATATATTTTTAAGTTATTGAAATAGTGGATGATACATAACATAAAAAAAAAAAAAATAAAAAATGGGACCGACTAATTGCTAATGAATTGGTCACCTCTTTAGATCCCAGGGAGGAACAATATACAAAAATACTGTAATGAAATATTGGGATAATGGAAATATTGAATACTTATACAATGTTACTACTAAGAAACAAGATCAAGGAAGATCCACAAAAAGCAGTGAGAGAGATGCAGAGCTAGAGATACTATATGATATCACTTTGCGAATGGAAGACTATATCAACCCCACTGTAGATGGAGAACTAAGTTGGAGGAGAATCTGATCATATGAAGTAGATTCAGAAGATGCACTATATCACTAGAAAAATAGGCTACATGAAGTATCATCCATCAGATGTGCACGAATAACTAGACATGGGACGTGAATTGGCTCTTTTATCACTCTATAATTTTCTTGGTTGAAGGAGAAAATTACCAATGTAACCTTGAACCATACTTTTAGATTGGAATATGATCTTTCCAATCCAGTGAGGGATCTATATTTAACTCAATTACTCAAGGTCACTTAGTAATAAGTCATTCATGTGCTCAGTGTCCAAATCTAATGTAAGGATTTAATCAAACTTGGTTGGAGATTAAGGAAAAGGACCATTGGGAATGGAGTCACAAGTTTGTTTCAATAAAGACTTTCAAGATCTAGTAGATAAAACGGACAAATCTTAGAGGAAAATATGATAATGTTTGCTTATACCTTTTACTATCAAATTGGTAGTCAAGAAAAGAGAACAAACCATTACAATAGAGAATCACAATGAGTTCTATGAAACTTTAGCAGAAATGGTGAAAATATTTGAATTTCATAATAGTAGAGCATTTTAATAGAGATAAATTTCATTAAACTTAACTTTATATGAAATATAAAGACTTAACATCCATGAAACCTCACACATGAAAGAAACATAACTAAGGAAACAAATTGATAAACACCACAAAAGGAATCTCTGACATGAAAGCTTTAATACTTCAAACTTGAAAATATTTTTAATCTCAAAAATAAAAATACACAATATAAGTATGTTTTAAAAAATACCAACACTTGGTTCTTCATTTTTGTTATGTAACCAACTCACAAAGAAGAATAAAATATATATAAACAACTTAAAATTTATTCTCTTCAAGGGATAAACCTCCTTTACATTACATAAATGAACAATTCTTGGATGATACAAATGATAATACCTCCTTGCTATATATAGGATTCTAAGGGGTCACAATATAATCATAGCCTACATAACAATAATAGTGTAAGGGCATAACAATAACAATAGTGGGCTTCTATGGGGTACAACAATAACAACATGGGGGATACATGGACACAATAATAACAATAAGGGGCTACACTAAAAATAACAATAAGGGGGATACACTAGTATTATACAGACCTAACATGCCCCTCTCCTTCAAAAAAGTGTTGTCCTCAACCCTTGAGTAGTTCTATATGTTTCTATATAAAATTCTCATCCTCCCATGTGAAATCTTCAGTGGATAACAATTCTTCCACCTAATGAGATACTATGAAATTAATCAATTTCGTAGCCGCCGAATTCTTGTTTTATGTGACTGGTTCAAGATAAAATATGATTTTTCCTTTTTCATCAAATTCTATAAACACTATTTGAATTGGGAGCTTGTCATCGATAACCTCTTTTAATCATGAAACATGGAAAATTGGGTATACTTAAGAAGATGATGACAACTCCAATTTGTATGCCATAGTACCAATATTTTGCAACACCTTGTAAGGACCGTAGTACTTGGGTGATAATTTATTATCCTTATTAGCTTGCTTGAGGGAATTTTTTTTGTATGGTTGTAGCCATAAAAATATCAGTCACCTATATCAAAAATTGTTTCATTGCGATGCTGATTTTCTTGTTGTTTCATTTGATTCTGCGCCAGAGTGAGGTTATACTTTAAGAGTTGCAGAACTTGTTGTTGATTATTGATGTGATCTTCCACTACTTAAACCTTAGAATTTCCTCCTAAATATGATGTTAAGGATGGTGGAGGATATCCATAAAGTGCCATAAATGGGGTCATTTTTGCTGCAGTAGGGAAGGAAGTGTTATACCACCATTTAGCTAAAGGTAACCACTTAAGTAATTGTGTTTGTTTATCAAACAAAAAGCAACACAAATATCATTCCAAAATTTTTTTCACTATCTCAGTTTGCTCGTCAGATTAAGAATGATAAGATGATCTCTGAGCTAATTGAGTACCAAGAAAAGAAAATAATTTCGTCTAAAATTTTGCAATGAAAATGGGATCTCCGTCACTTACAATAATCTTTGGGTTTCCATGTAGCTTTTTAATTCTTTCCATAAATTGAGTAGCAACTGTATTGGATTTAAAAGGATGAGATAAGGAACAAAAGTGTGCATACTTGGTAAGTCTATCAACTACCACCATAATGACACTCTTTCCTTCAGACTTGGGTGAACCTGTGATAAAATACATTGGGACCTCCTTATACTGCTAACTTGGAATGGATAAAGGTTGTAACAAACCTTTGGTATTAGTTGTCTCAACTTTATTTTGTTGGAAAACCAAACATTTTTCCATAAAAGTCTAAATATAATATTTAAGGCCATCCCAAAAACATTCCTTCTTGACCCCATGGTAATCTTTTAAAAATTCCGTGTGCCCTCCTAAGGGGGAGATGTGCAATTCCAAAAGAATATTTTTCTCGAGTTTGGAATTATTAAAAAGATATAAGTGAACTTTATACCATAATGAATAATTTTTCTAGCTAAATGTATAAGATGTACTGGGATCTTGCTACAAATTTTGAATGAGTGTCCACACCTCTTCATCATTCTTCCATTCATACCCTATTTCAATATCCAATCAGGTTGGATAACAAAAATAGCACAAACCAATCCTTCCACATCCTCATCCTTTCTTGAGAGTGTATCTGCAACAACATTTTGCTTCCCTTTTTTGTAGATGACTTCGAAGTCATAACCCAACATCTTTGTGTCTAATTTTTGTTTATCTTCTGAAGATAATCTTTGTTCCAAAAATTATTTAAGACTATCATGCACTTTTACCTTGAAGTGTCTTCCCATTATGTAAGGTCTCCATTTCTTTAGTGCATGTTGTATTTCCAACATTTACTTCTCATAAATAGATTTTTATAAATAATTTCCCTTGATTGGATGAATTTAAAAAGAAATGTCTTCTGTCTTGCATTAAAACAACACCAATTCCATTTCTTGAGGCATCACATTCCACGATAAAGGTTTTTGTGAATTCTGTCATAGCTAAGACCGGTGCTTGGCACATTGCCTCTTTAAGATGTTCAAAGGTCTTAGTTGCTTCTAGAGTCCAATAAAATGCATCTTTCTTTAGTAATGTTGTTAGAGGTATTGTTATTCTCCCATCATTATTAACAAACTTGCGTAATACCTTCTAAACCCAATAAATACTCGAATATGATTTATGGTTGTGGGTATCTTCCATTCATTAATGTATTAGTTTTGTTGAGGTCTACCTTAAAACCCTCATGAGATAAAATATGACCCAAATATTCCACCTTGTGTACTCCAAAGAAACATTTTGAGTTTTTTTCATATAATTATTTCTCCTCCAATAGTTTGAGCACCCTGTCAACATGTTGAACATCCTTACAAGACTTGTTGTATATTAGTATATCATCAAAAAATAATAACACAATTTTTTCTGAGGAAGGGTTTGAAAATGGAATTCATCAAACCTTGAAATGTGGAAGGTGCATTAGTAAGGCCAAAAGGGATGACGAAAAATTCTTAATGTCCCTCATGAGTTTTGAATGTTGTTTTTAGAATGTCTTCAGTCTTCATTCTAATTTGATGATATCCTAAATGAAGATCCAACTTGGTGAAGTAAATTTCTCCATGTAATTCATTCAACAATTCATAAATGATTGGAATGGGAAATTTATCTTTAATAGTGAGTGTTGTAGCTCGTTTTCATATTGTCTTTATTTTTTGAATAAAATTAAATAAACATATATATATAAGAAAAAAAAGTATACAAGGAAAAGAAAAATAAAAATGTATGTATTATATCCTTAGGATTTTGAAAGCACTAATGGTGGATTCATTTTTAATTAAGACAAAGCACATATTATGGTTTAATTACAGTAGTGGGCCTAAGAAAAGTAAATTCGGACAAGACGTTAAACAGTGGACGAATTTTTTAGCATAGTTTATCGGAGATGTTGGGTCCACCCGATAGTGAAAACCCAACAACACAAGGAGAAAAAAGGTTATCCATCCTGGTGCCTCCATAAACTAGTCAACATTGGGAGAGTTGACTCCTGATAAACAATGCAGATCTAATGCAGAGGCCCTATGGGTGGGTTACATTGTAGCCCCGGTGCTCCCATATCACAACGAAAAGCGAGCGTGGTTCAACCAGAACAATCCATGTCACCTCATTTCCATCCATGCCATTCCATTTCCACGTCGCCCCTGAAAATCCCACATCATCTTGTCACAACATCTATCCCATATATCTGACATCATCATTAAAATCCCATTTTCGCTCGTTTTCCCATTTTCCTCCCTAAATCCCATTTTTCACATTTCAGTTGTTGTTCCAGTGTCTATAGCACCATTCCAACCATTTTCCTACGCAAATTTCAAATTCTCAACATTATCGAAGGCTGCCAAGTATTTATATATTACAATTCAACCATTAAACAACTTCGAAATTTCTAAAAAGGTTATCTTGTCTAGTTCTACCTCCCACATTCCTCTCATGGACACAAAGAGGGATATTTTCAATTCAATTTTCTCCTTAAATCTCATGGAATTCCGTCAACACATTTTAGTTAATAAAAAAGAGTCCCCTATATATTTTTGTCATAAGGAATGGTTTATTTGCTGCTATAATTCCAAAAATATATGTTTTTACTGAATTCATCCACTAGTTGGTGTCTACTATGTCTCCCCAGAAATGTTTTTTTATGAATTCTCTACGTGAATTTTTTTTTCTTTAGGTATCTACTCCTTTAATTCAACAAGCTTTGATTTTCCCATCATCAAACCTTTACACCCCAATTTAAGAGGAATCACTGTTAGTTGTATTTCAGAACTTGTATAGGAAGAATTATGCCCAAATTTCCTTTCATTTAATGCCTACAGGACAACATTTGACTTTATAACAAACCCAATTCCACTTGATATTTTTGTTGAAGATGCGAGACCAATTCTACAGATAATTGTCAGGGTTTTGGGAAAGGAAGATACCACTGTTATAGACATGTTCATTTTGAGGATGTTTAATGTGATGTTGCAACCCAAAAATGTTTTAGATATAACAATATATTGGAAGCAATTGGCCAATTCCCAGCTGTCAGACTTAAATCTCACTAGATGTTTTAGATTCCCTTCATTGATAACTTATTTATTCCTTTATGTTCATGTTGAGAGTTTCATGAATTTGGGTCTGAATATCATGGATGTACATAAGAGAAATCAATCAATAGTAGACTGGAAAAACGTTTTGAGAAGTTAGTCCAAGTATGAAGGCTTGGCCTACTTTACCTTTTCTTTTCTGTCAATTTCTTATTCAGTCATAAACAACTCTCCTCCACCTTATAGTTTTCCAACAACCCAGTATCTTCTCCAGTTGAGTAAATATGTCAAAGTAGGAGATTGGTTTCATTTTAAAGACTATACTGAGATTAGGTTATATGGAGCATAGGTTGCCCCTTATAGGATTCCTACATTTGTGCCCATGAGACTATTTTCTCTGGAATTTATCAGGAAAATCTTGAATGTTGATTAGATTAGCTTTGTACAAGCTAAGAAAGGGAATTTTTTCAATCTTCCCAAAACATTTGGGCCTTTCATTGTAAACAACAGACAAACCATGGAAGAAGTGAAAAACATCCTTAAGAGCATGCACTTGAAACCATGTGAGAAATGGGCATATGACCCATATCATATTATTTCCAATATAAGAGTGGAGAATTCATATGCTCCTTATGTACATGAACCCAGACCAGGCATGGAGAAATTAGCTAATGGTGGTAAGACAAGAGCACCAAAAGGAATGGAGATTGAAACTCCCCATGCTACAGAGAAAGGTTTAAAGAGGAGCAGTGAAGAGGTAATTGAATTATAAGGAGATACAATTCAGAGTTCAAATAATCCTAGATTGTCTGAAAAAGAATTTGAACCCTTAGCTGAAAGTTCCTTTGCTAAAACTTGTTTTCAGCTCTAATTGGGAGAAATGACTTGTATACCTTCTTCAACTATCCCTAAATATTATTCTCAAAGTTCCTTTCTGTTCTAAAGAATTTTTATGGTCAGATTGAAGAAAGAAATAAGAAGATAAGAGAAAGTGTTGTATCCCAGCTAGAGACACAATTAATTTCAGATTATCATACTAGATTGTTATTTGCTATGGATCTTGAAAGAAATAAATTAAAGTTGTCATTTTAAAATCCTTCTGATCTTACAATTTCATCTTTTTTAGGCTTCAATAAAATTAATTTAACTGTCGATGAAAGAGAAATCCATTTGCTTGAAAAAATTAATTTTCACATGAAAACTTGACAGTTTATTTACAGTGACTTGAGTAAAACATATCTGGCTTCTAGTAAGGCTAAATATTTATTGGGAAAGGTTATTTATTAGATGAATTTGGAGAAATCTAATTCCATGGATTTACTCACAAAAAATGAAGAATTGAAGAAGTTGATTGTCAAAATTGGTGTAAATTCGTAAGACATAATTATTGTTCAGAAACTCTTACAAGGAGCAGAAATCGAGATTGAAGTGTTAAGAAAAAGGTTGAAGTTACCTTCTGTGGAACATGTTATGGCTCCAGAGGTAGCTCAAGTGGAAAAAGATAAGAAAATATTGACAAATGAGATTTTGTAGAGAAATAATGAAGTAGCTTCCCTGAAAAAATGAATTCCAGATTATAGTAGAAAATAGATACACATGTATGTACTATTTTATTATAGACTGATTCTGATGATTTGACAGATAAACTGACCAAAGTGATGATAGAGTTGAATATTTATGAGGATGAGATGAAAAATATGCAATTAAGCCTGGATGCTACAAAGGAGCTCTTAAAAGTAAAATAAAAAGAATTGACCATGGACAAGGAAACTACATCAAAGTATCACAATGATTACTAGATTGCTTGCAATGAGATTAAGGAGTTGAAGGAAAAGGTGAAGGGTAATATGTCTCTTATTTAGGCTACAGAAATTATTTGGAAGGATATAATTCATGTAATGAAGAATATTTGGGTTTTTATGTTAATTGTGGTCGAAGAAAAGACCATCATAAGATATTTGGAGGGCATCATAGCTGCCAGCAAACAAAATATCCAAAAATGAGCACAGTTGGCAAAGAAAATAATTGACTTTCTTAATTTGAAGACCTCACGGGAATTAAGAGAAATGAAAATTGAAGATAGGAATAATGGGCGTTTGAGATAAATAAAATGGTGTTTAAGAATTTTTACAGGAATTCTACCGAGATAAAACTTGGAGAAATAAAGGAAGTTTTTCTAAATTTTAACACAAACTTTGATAAGAGAACAAGGGAAATATTTCCCTCATGTTGGGATCATGGAAAATTTTAGGGGCTAATATTCGCAAGTGGGCTAATTTTCCATGGTTTTTCCAAAATATATTTGCAAATTTCCATCTTTTTATAAAAATGATATGCCCAAATTTTACAATATAAAATTATTTTACGTTAAAAATTGCCAACATTATATAGACAATATATATAATATCATTATAAATTTGAATAATTTTACAAATACATAAATAAACATTTTATAGTTTGCATATTAGGGACTAATGAGATTCGCCAATTTTTTAAACTTCAAGATAATTTTCCATCCTTAAAATTTTCCCTGGTTGGGATCAATAGGGAAATATGCTTCGCTAGGAAACATCTAAATTTATTTTGGTGGAGGCTCGAAGTCAAATTGGTACTTCTCATGAGAAGACAACAGTTCTAAAAGGAGCAACAATTTTTAATTATCTTCACATATATTTTCAGTTGTTATGGTTGATTAAAACTATTTTCACTGAAAAGCCAACTTACAACATAATCAATAATTTCATAATGGCTCACACCAGATTTGTAAAGTGTTGAAGTTCATATTTTTCAGTGTGGAAGAAATACAAGGATTGGATGGCTCCTACAGCAACAACAACAAAATATGGGCCCTCTATAAGCGAGCCTACACATGAATCTCAAATTACTCAATGAACAAAGGCCACTTGTTATTTTCGTGGAATTTATCAAAATTCACTTTTGTAATAATAATTTCATGTTATTTTAAGTTTTATTTTAAAATAAATCCTTCGTAGGACTGAATAGGAAAAAAAATTGTAGTTAAGTAAGTTTTGAAAGTTACAGCTTTGGTTTCAGGGCAATGGAAAACTGAAAGTGCATCATTACTGGGCTAGTAACGAAGACCAGCATCATTGGAGAACTTGGACTCGATCTCCTCCTCCATCGAATGATCACCTGAGGAATATCCTCAATACCCTCAATACTATCCTCAGGAAGAGACTAATCAGGAGAGTACAAGGGCCGGACATCCTACGCTGGGGTAAGCTTACCGGAGGATCGTTTAACCTCAAAAAAGCCCGCTCCTATTTGGAAAAAAGGAATGGTGATGATAAGGTGGCCTGGCATGATAATGTATGGGAGTGCAACCTTTGGCCCAAAATCAAGACCTTTTTATGGCTTCTTCAGAATGGAAAAATCTTGACATGGGAAAATCTTGTAAAGAAAGGGTTCATAGGACCCTCTCGGTGCCCTTTATGTGAACAGCAGGAGGAGACTATGAATCATCTGCTCAATGACTTTGTTTGGACTAGCCACCTTTGGGACTGGATACAAAGCATTTTCCACCAAACAGACAGAAACATAAATTCAATTCAAGATACTATCACCCAATGGCACTCTAACTACTCCAATAGAAATATGGTAAATAATCTTTGGAGGCTCAGTCCGGGTTTCTTAATCTGGACAGTATGGAAGGAGAGAAACAATCGCATTTTAAACAAACGTAGCTTCAGACAGATCGACGAAATAAAAACTATTATTATGCAAGGCCTAACAGAGACTACTCTCACCTGGTGAAACGAAGAAAAAGTTGAGTCGCGGTCTCCTAATGACCTCAGAATTCTGGCTATTTTTAGTCTTTCTGAGACGGCAGAGCGTTATATACAGGAGCATGCCCATCGACCTACACCCTCTCCTGAAATATGGCATTTTCCTCCTCCAGAATATTGCAAATTCAATTTTGAAGGGGCCTCCAAAGGCAACCCAGGCCCGGCTGGCATGGGAGGCATCCTGCGCGATGAAAAGGGAGAAATTATGCATGTTCTTTGCTGAAATCTAGGAGAAACTACAAACAATGATGCGGAATTCGCAGCTCTAGAACAAGGGCTAAGGCTTTTAATCTGACTCGGCAGAGGATTAACCATTGTAGAAGGTGATTCTCAGCTTGCCATAACAACCATTAAGAAAATTCAGTATGGAACAAAGCCCGATAAGGTGATAAAACACTGGCGTCTAGCCGCTGTCACAAAGCTCATAGCGCAGCACCTTGCCTCCCTCGATGGCATCATCCTTCAAGCAGTGCGAAGAAAAGCTAACTCTCTCGCAGAACACCTCGCAAATTATGCGGTCGATAACCCGACTAATGCCCTAGACACCTGTTGGATGGAACTACCGCATGCCGAGCTTAGGGATCAGTGCTATAGCATTTCGAGGCACAACTTAACTGCTGGTACGACTGTGGAGACGGACGGCAGCCTATCCATCATAAGCATATCATGAATGCCTATCTCATGATAAATTATATCAGTTGGCATAGCGTGGTAATAGTACCGAGCTTTTCTTGGGTTCGACAGTTCATAATGAAAAAGGACAACTATACAGGATCCGTTCCTTACAGCGAATTAGGAGGAGATTTTAAGTGTGTGATCGGCATGCTTAGGGGATGGGGATCTCGGTTTAGGACCCCGACTTTAGTGGGAAGATTAGACGGCGATCTGCCTTGCATCATCACTTTGATTTGATATCCTGCAACATTTATCACCCCCCCTCCCGACTTTCTATTTATGAGGCTGTTTGGTCCCGCGATCTTATTCATTCCTCTCACTTCTATCTTAGCGGTGCACTATCCTTGCTCTAAGCCTAGGTTATACTCTGCTCCTCTCAGTCATCTCTCGGATCTCTCTGACCTGGAATCCATGGCGGATATCAACCTCCGCAGTATTAAAGCTTCGCAGGCCCTTAAGCGGGCCAAAGACAGTTACGAAGCCTCGGTTTCAAAGCGGGGGAAGCAAACGATTAAATTGCTGGAAGAAGAGGTGGAACTATCCCAGGCTCAGACTGAGGACAATGCTATCAGTGAAGAGGTCGACTGGTTAGTCGACCCCGGGACACCTTCCACTCGCCATACGAAATTCCTGCAAACCCAAGTGGTGGCATGGCAAATGAAAACTATGCTAGTGAAGGCAATTGCCATGCAGGGCGCCGCGGTCAAAGAAACCTTTGCAGCTACCTCCATGGCATCGTCTAGGAACACTGCGCGGTTGGAAAAGATGGAAGTTTCCTTTAACTCACTCACAGAGGAGCTCCGCAGGCACGACAAAGCTCTGGAAAGTTTCGTTCAACGTTTTGACATTTATCTCCGCCATGTCCTCAACGTGTCCATTGAAGTTCCAACAGACTATTCGAAAACCACCATCATCCGACGTTTCAAGCCCAGAACTCAAGCGAAGGGTGAGGAGGCAGAAAATCCTAGCATGGTTGGTCATTCTGGAGCTTCGACTCCCACTTAGTAATGTGTATGCTCTCTCCTGGTTCCTCTGGTCGGAATGCACCTGTCTATAGTTGTTTCTTTTTATATTTCTATATTTGCTACTGGTTGCATCGGGTTTGTAATAGGGATCCTCCGGCTGTTCGAGTATTTTGGTGAATTTCTCAAGTCTCTCGGGTAACCCTGCGTGGTGGACCTGTGTTGGTTTTTTGGTTCAGTGATCTCGTTATTACGTAGCCTGGCTTTTTACAGTCCATATCTCCTCAGTCTAATAGTCAGCTCGTTAAGGAGCAGGCCTGTGGCGCTTTATGTTGTTACTTTCAGGCCTTTGTACTCTTTTGTAATCTCTGGTTCATAATATAATATACTGATACTGACTTACAAAAAAAAAAAAAAGTTTTGAAAGTTAAC
>JAXQQM020092045.1:0-39805 GCA_034641835.2 Pinus albicaulis
CATACATATATATATAGATATTTGTAAGCTTGGTAGGACTACATCTTCATCATGTCAAATATATCACCTAGATCGAGGTGGGGAATTGAAGCATTGACTTCATATCAAGGAGTTCCTTAATAGAGCCTCCGATCATCGTCTATCCAAGACCTAGTGGAATAATTACGCCGTAAGATGTCTTTATTTGACAAAAATGTTCCTAACTGCCACTATGTATTTGTATGCACCATAGGATCAATTATATGCCACCGTGTATCTGTATGCACCCTAGGATCAATTGTTAGACGATTGAGCATGTGTAGGTCATATGATTACTTAGTAGTTGAGAGAAAATGGTGGTAATGGCGATTAATTGTACACAATCGGCCCTAATAGTTACGAGAAAAAAAATGCATACATCCCTTCCTCTCTCAGGAGAAAATGTATACATCCCTTCCATCTAGTGCTTGGTTCTGGGGCAATGTATACAGGGTGGGGAAATGTATATAGCTTGGTCCTGGGGCAATGTATATAGGCTGCTGCATCGGACATGTCTACCATTACACACAACCTCAATTCCTTATGGAAGGCTTTGTCCTCTATTAAGTTTGGCCCCATTCGATTTCTCATAAGGTTTCCCAGGCAAGCGTTGAACACAAGGAAAAGGACGAGGTCTGTGCAAATTGCCTAGAAATTGCCCTTGCATATTCTTTTTATAGTGGGGAATCTACCAGTTACATGTTTTTTTAAGAAACCCTTGGCTGTTCTTTTGAAAATTGAAAAATGATATAGGGTAACCGTGTCTCTCACCATTCTTTGCGGCCTCCATTTTCACTCTTACCCTTACCAAAATGACTCTGTAAATATATTCCTCTATGTAGGGTATGAATGTACTGCCTCTTAGGGTTGTATTTCTTGTTCATTAGCCAAACCGTCCTCATGGTAATATTTATTAAAGTCGTAGGAAATCCCAGGAAAAAACTCTATCAAGGATTTTCAATAATTTCTTCCAAAATTTCCATTTTTTAATTTAGTGCATTGTTCTCTGAGGAGTACACGTCACTCCTGATTTGTGAAAGATTCAATGCCTTATGCCCTTATGACTGCACTTAATGCCATTGAAGCTATATAAACCTCACCCCTATATTCAATCAAATTCATATGCATTGCTGTGTTATGCTCTACAGGTCCTCTGAGCAATAAAATTCCTTCAGTAGGATGGGGGTGTATTTTCTCTTCAGTTCGCACCCAATACTTCGTTGAAGGGTGTCTATAATTGCAAGACAATTTCATTGTTAAGTCTTAGAGAAACATATAAATTTACAGGCAGGGAGATCTTTGAGAGTTGTGAAAATGACTGTGACTCCTGGTATTTCTATCGCAGATGGGCAATCGATGGTGTTGGGGCAATGTGTTGGGGCATTCATGGGAATATCACCTTGATCCCTGCATTAGGGGTGGGAATGGTTAATGGTGCATTTTTGGGAGCCACGTCGGATAAGAGCAAGAGTCATCATATTTATCCTATTGGGCAGCTTGAGTGAGTTCTGCAAATCTTGCCTTCAGGATTTAGCATTTTTAATTTCAATATGCGTATTTATTTTTGGGGGTTGATATACATTTATCAGAAATCATATAATATTTTTATTTTATTTTAGGTTGGCATTGCCTCTTTTTTTGTGAATTTGATACTTTATATTTTGTCTATGTTTCTGATTAGGCTTGTGGGGTGGTCAACCTTTTGAAGTTGGGTTTGTTTTCAATGCCAATGAGCATAATGGTGGCCTTCTTTCTTTTCCTTTTGTGATTTGGGAGGTAATATTGGGAGGGGTTGAGGGGTTGTGGACTGGTTTTTTACTCGAGTAGGCAGACAGATCATGGCTCAAATCCTATCCAATGTTTATTAGTATCCACATTATCACCCTGGAAAACGGTTGATACTGATCACTTATGAATTTTCAATGATTATAGCCTGAATGATGGAGGTGATGCACTCCTTGAATCTTCTTAATCAAAAGGATTTTCGAAGTTGGTCATGGAGGTCCGCTGCTGCCTCTGCCTACTGTGAAGAGAGTGCAGATTAGCTTTTGTGTCTTTTATCTCGTTCATTTTATTTTTTGATTTTTCATTTTGATACAACCTTATTCACAAGGGTTTCAATATAATTTGTGCATGTTTATATTATCATTCTTGTGGTTTATTATTCTTTGTAACTTTTATAAAGTTTCGTATTGGTAATTCCTGGCAGTTGTGAGAATTAGGTAGGCGAAAATTGAAATTCTAACAGGTATATGTGAACTTAGCACTCATATTTTCACTCTGTGTTGGTTGGTTTGCTTGGTTTTCTCTAACCTACTCATAAGGAATCTACAATGATTCAACTTCGCTTGTAAAGTTTTCCTCTGCATGCAACATTTGTCTATTTGAGAATGGAAAATCCTCAGAAATAAAGCATATATTGTCTATCTAATGTCCATTCTAATTCTTTTCTTGGTTCTATTTTCTTGTTCCATTTTATTTTTTTGCATTGTTTTTCTTGTGGGAGGTGGGTGGAGGTTTGATTATCTGTTCAATGGGATAGTCCTCAACTTGTTTTACTTTTAGTTTGAGGTTTTCTATTTATTGATTATATCAGGGTTATTGATTATGATGGAGCTTCTCCTTTCAATATTTTTATAATTGTTATTGCAAGTTTTTGATTGGTTGTTTGTGTCCATAAATGTGTGAAGGTTTGATTATCTATTTCGTGAGATAGTCATCAAGTTGTTTTCTTTTTTGTTTGAGGTTTTCTGTTTATTGGTTTTATTAGGGGTACTGATTTTGATTGAGTTTCTCCTTGCAATTTGTTTATAACTGTTATTACAAGTTTTTGATTGGTTGTTTGTTCCCATAAATGCCTTAGTGATGCAGGAAACTTTTCATTTGGTTTTCTTGGAAGCTTGATCTTATTTTTAGTAGCCTATTTTATAGGATGTTTTTGATGCCTTCTTCTCGTTGAGGCTACTGAAATATATTGTTTTTTAGTTTTATGGTTTTTTTTTAGGTGGTGTGGGGAAGTTTTATATTCTTTTCAGTTTTGTAGGCTATATTTGGTGTTTTATTGGGACTATGAAATTCAAGATTCTTCAATTCAATGAATGGATATTCCCTGCGGTGAAATTTTTCATGGAAAATTGTTGTTTCTGAATATTGTAGTTTGGAAATCAAGCTTAATTTGAAGTCCTTTTGTGATGTTAACTTTTTTCATGTGGCTTTCTGTGGGGTAACGATCTGATCCATTTTAATAGTTTTTTTGTTACAACAAAATGAAGTTAGGTTCTATATGATCTTAGGCAACAAAATGCTGCATTTTCTTTCTTATTTTACACCTTTTTGGGGGAACATGATCTTGTATTCAGAAGCCTAGTTGCATTTGCTTGTCTTCTACACCTTTGTTTTGGGAGAATTTAATCCTGTCTAAAGAATCATAGCTGCATTTGCTTTTGTGTTTTACACTTTTTTTGGGGGAACTTGATCTTGTATTCAAAAGCCTAATTTGAAGGCCATTTTGACTGCTATTTTTTTTTTCAGTAGTCTCATAGTTTACATGCTTTACTTATGTAAAACTCGTAAGTAGTATAATGATGGCTATTGGAATCTATCGTTTAATGTTTTTTAGTTTCAACATGATTTGGTCAAGAATGAGTTTCATTAATTTATGCAGAAATACATGTTCATCTATGACAATAAACACATGAATGATAATTGGATCTCTTGTTTTTTGGTTTTGAACTTTTGATATATTTTGATGAGGACTTAGTTTTAATCATTCGTGAGAATTTTGAAGGATATATTGAAGATTATATGCTTAGTAATGCAATAAAATCTCATGTAGGAGACTACTGTATTAGGATATGTAGGCAACCAAACTTATCTATTCCAATTTTTATATACATACTATTGCTAGAAAATTTAACAATGACTCACATATTCTGCAATAGATTTGGATTCTAACCATTTATGTAAAATGTTTAATCCCATCCTTAGGCATACTGTGATGGGAGCTTGGAGGAATTGGCAGCCATAGACCTCCCTGAGATGTTGCATATGGTGAACAACATCTTAAAAAAATAGATTTATTACATTGAATTCTCTCAGTTGACCCTAATAAGCTTATTTATAAGATGCATGGACCAGATCATGATCTGTTTTTTACTCTGAAGATATAATGTCATTATTTTTGGGAAATGTTTGTCATAAATAATAGGGAATTCAAGCTGCTCTTGTTGCTTTAAGTGAAGGGAAACTGGGGGATGTTGTGGAAAAACTTGCATGGTTGGCCCCTATTGCTTATGTCTCCCATGCCTACATGCCCATAGGAGTTGCTGCAGTAAATCTGCATTTAGACCAGGCAAGCCTAAATTTTCTTGTTTTAACTGTTTTGATTCTTTGCAACCCTTTTTTGCTTATTCAAACATAATTTTTATTCATCTTAGGTGTTTGAGGCATTGGGACTGCATTTATTCACAGCAAAAATGTGAGTATAAGAAATGCATTTGGGTTCCTAGTGGTAATCCAGTGAGATAAACTTCAACCCTTTGAAATAATTCTCTCTTACAAATTGAATTAATCCAAAACTATTGCATTGAAATGAAACATTGCACTGAAAAACAAATATTCTAATTATGTAGGGAAATTGGACAGCATTATGTTGATCTCATATGAAAAGCAACAAACTTAGCTTGTTATGAAGACCTGGCTTTAGCTTTCATAGGTTCTCTTGTAATCACCCATTTGGAAAAAATAAACCCCGATTTGGAAAAAAATAAATCCAAAAAAACATATGAAAATTGCATTGCAGTTAATGAGCCTCTCTAACAAAGTCTAGAATCAAATTTATGTACAAATTTTCAATCGCCCTTTTTTTTCCAGCGAATAATAAAACTACTGACAAAATAATCATACTATTGAATTTGGGCATGGAAATTAGGAATAAATTGCTGCATCAACAATTCTCGAATAGCCTTCTATGACAAGTATGAGACATAGGCGACCTCAACGAAGAACCTCAATCATTTAGCTCAGTGTGAGTAGTAATTATACAGATTCTGATATGCATTCTTAAATGGGCTAAACATTAATCCAATTGTTTGCATTAATTATAGAGAGCTGACAAGTTTCAGAAATTTGATTTTTCCATGCAGTATATACAGCTGAAAAGTTTCATAAATATGATTATGGGCTGGTGGAGAACATGAAGAGGTATAATTTCATCACTCCTCTATTATATGAGTTGTTCAAATTCCCCACCCAAAACATGATGTTGGCTTATGGAGCCATGGATGCTTTGGAAAACTTATTGGATGTGGAGAGACTAAAGGTGGAGTTGAATTCAGGGTACAAATATATGTTCAAACCCATTTATGCTCATTTGGATTTAATCCTTGCTTACAACTTGAAAGGGGAGGTCTATGATCACATCATTGAATTCTTTCAGAACTAAGTAGAAAAATAAGTTTCAGAACTGAGTGGAAAATGGGGAAGAAGAAGAAAACCAGATTAGGTTTCTGCCCTCGGAATCACACCGCCCCCTATTTTAATTGATCACGAGGGACTGTATATGTAAATGATATTATTAAATCTGTTGTACGCGGCTTTCAAGGCCATCCATTTATTTCCTTAGAGTACATGCTTCATTCATCTATATTTTGGTACGAATTTGGAATTATGGTCGTGTCTCATGACTATTGTTTTACTTAATGGGTACATGTGATTGTGAGATCTATGATACCATTGAAAAAAATACAAAAATCTTGAAAGATTTTATTTGAAAACTGGTATACAAAATCCTCGACTCACTCAAAAAGTTTTAGTTTTATGTACTTTTCTGATTTTTTAATAGCAAAGATGCTTTAATGATGAAAATTTCTTTTGATTTCTCAATACTAAAAATTCTTTAACAATGGAAATTCATGTCCTTGTACAACCTCTTCTTATTTCTCAATAGCAAAGATATTTAAATGATAAAAACTCGACCATATCCTAGTACAAATTCTTCTGATTTATCAATAACAAATATATTTTCATGATAAGAAGTATACCAATAAAACAAATCTTAAACACAGTTATAAAAAATATACAATAACAAAAATGCTTTAACGATAAAAACTCAACCAATAAAAATAACCTTAAACTAATCTTAAACACATTTATAAAACTATATAATAAAAAAAATGTACAATTTTTTTATAATTGTTATTACAAGTTTTTTATTGGTTGTTTGTTCCTGTTGGACAGGTAAATCCCCTCTGCGGATAGAGGCAATCCCTCTATCCCTAGAGTGGGTCTAGCAACAAGGTAACATGTTGGACTTTCAGACTCCTAGCTTATAAATGAGAATGAGTTAGGATAGATGACGTACCTTGGTCCAACACTTTTGTTGTATTTTGCAGCAACAGTCCTCTAATCTTTGTCTTCACAAGTCGCGGTCTTTTACTGATAATATCTCTGTACCTGCACAAGGATCAAGAGAACGGTGACAACATACGAAAAAATAACTTCGTTTAAAGCTATTCGATTAGTCGAGGAGAATTAAAGATTTTTCATATGATCAGACACAAAATTGGAACCAAAAAACTAGTCATGTATTAATGATAGAGAAAAGAAGTTTAAAACCTTAATGAATTGACGTTGTAGCCTCCTTTGATGGGTTCAGTCAAGTGTGTCTCAATCATTCGTCAGGGATCGAACTTGATGAGGCAATGGGCCTAAACTCTCTCTCGATAATGGATTCCTCTCTGCCTTATTCTTCACACCAGCTAGAGTAAGGACTATTCAGCTAGCTGAAACCATGTGAGAGGAAGTATTTATAGGAGAGGAGGAGATGGTTTGGGATCCCTCATAAGGTGGAAAAGAGGTCTTATCCCTTTTGGGAGTTGCACAATTGAAGGAAACAAGAAGCCAAAGGGGAGGACTTCGATGTTATTCAGTTGAACAACCCATGATGACTCCGCTAACGAAGTGGTTAGGCATGGAAAATTTGTTTCTATTTTAAAAAAATTTCCAAAAACAGCTCGGCGTGGCTTCCCCACTGAGACAAAGTGCCAATGGGTGTTGGGCCCAGTTTTAATTTCTCTATGGGTGTGAGGCCATAACTTCATACTAGCGTCGAACCAAAATCATATGTTTTTTAGAGTCTGATTGAGGAATGATCAACAGAGAAAATGTTATTGACATGCCAAGGGATACAATGACACTTTTAGCAAGGTAGAAAATACACAGAAGTCATGGAAATTGTCCTTCAATGTTTAGGATATGGATTGCAGGGACAGTGACAAAATACTATGTAACATATGCCCGCTAAATCATGAGGTTTGAGAGAGAGGGAGGGGTGAAATGCTTTATGAGAACATACCCAAACCAAACACCATCATTGAAAGACTTGCAAGAACAAGCACAACTGATATCTCTCATACATGAATATATATCCAGCAAGAAGGATCAATAAATAGACCCAGGTATCATCACATCCATCCAATCAGAAAAGTCATGCATATAGTTATGAGAAACTAAATCGTCTTGCAGACTGGATTTTATCAGACAAAACCCAGGGTCTTGCGCTGCATCTCGACTCGAACAAGTAAAAATTCAAGCATGCGAATGAGTGAGTTGAAGTCGAACATGTGAGAAAGTCGCTTGATTACTAGCCAATGATGAAAGTTGTTAACATGCGCAAGAGAAACCACCAATAATGGAAATGGCTCTCAAGGTACAATTAATACAAACTGTAGAATGTGAAGAGTGAGCTGGAGTCAAACACCCTCGAAATCACTCAATCGAAGGCCAATGATGTGGACCTATCATCAAATGCGAAGAACTTTCCATTGAGGCTTGTAAGCTCGAAGGTACCGGAAGGGAGTCTATAGATCAGCTTCTTTGATAATGAGCTGAAATCGACAGGGAGTAATCTAGTCAAAGGAGGGCCATAATGTTTCCCACATCATCGACACGAGACAGAGGAACAAGATGATAGTGAGTTAGGACCAAACAGAGGTTCAGAGGTTGAAAAATATAGAAGGAAACTTCTCTTGAACATACTGGTGACACAACTCTGGAATTATGCAATATTTGACATCAGGGGATCTGAGGTAATGATGACGTGGCAAAGATCATATGAGAGGTAAAAATAGATGTTGGCTTGAGGGGTCCTGACCCAGGTTCAGTGTGCAAGGTTTGCCAACAAATCCCTATACTACTGGCCCTTTCGGCAGTGACCTGCTTGTGCAGGTCAAAGTCTCACCCGAAGTAGTATGGGTGGGTGTTGGAACCAGGTTTCCGCACCTTGAGAAAGGATGGGTAAGGCAAGAAGAGTTGCGCTAGATCCTGTAATTCCCAGATTACCTTATTATGCACAGAGTTAATTAAGTCTCTATTCGCATCCACGTGCACTAGATCTATAGTTATATGCTTTTTATAACATCAACACAACATTACATAAACAAAATAGAATAGATCTAGATCCAAGAACATAGTTACACAGATCTTCGTAGCTTAAAGACAAAAAATTCACAATACAGTAATTATCAGCAATTAACACAGAGTACTCACAGATTCAGTTCTCTAACAAT
Organism: Pinus albicaulis; assembly: GCA_034641835.2. Lineage (NCBI taxonomy): Eukaryota > Viridiplantae > Streptophyta > Pinopsida > Pinales > Pinaceae > Pinus > Pinus albicaulis. The sequence continues at coordinate 8,586 of JAXQQM020092045.1, forward strand.
CTTTCATATTCATTCATTCATCAATTCTTCCTTATAATTCCATTCCCAACTTGCGCACACAACAGCAGGGTCCACACACAGCTGGACTTGGATCTCTGTGCACACATTCAGCAGGAGTCCTTTCCCCAAAACCCTAACAGATAGCTTAAACCACAAATCGCATCAATAGCTCATCATTTCTTGTCCTTACAATACAAAATGCTTCTCTATTTATAACAATCTAGCCTAGACTTTCCTATGGTCCGTAAACTGTGGTTTTCGGACCCCTGGTTTACCCTTTTACCCATTACAATGTGTTCAGAGATTTGACCCACCCCAAAACCCCTGCGCTAGACTAAATATAATAAAAAATATTCAAAATGGACCAGTTTCACAGCTTGTTAGGAGACCCCATTCCAACAGTCCCCCAACAAAATTTTGTGACTCGTCCCGAGTCACTGCAGTTGTGCGGCTTCTATTTGCGTGTGCAAGGTAGCTAGAGCACGGAAAAGCAGAGGGAGCACTTCCTGACTCTATGCCGCAGCTCATTGCGCAATGTTAACAAGTGTCAGGGAGGCAGGGCCGTCTGGAGCCATGGTAACCTATTCTAGAAGCTAGTGGAGGTGTGAAATGGCAGACTGAGCATCTTCGGCGACCTGGAGTGAGGTGTTGGCCCATGGTTTCAACCGTTTTCAGATGACATGCTTGTTGTGGTGAAGGTTCTCAATATTTTCCAAGACGGCTAGACGCTGCGCGGAGATGTTGGAGGGTGAGGAGGCTCTGACTTGATCCAGGGCAGCTTTTGCCTGCTATAATTCCTTCTGGATCTGTTGAAGCATAGAATGGTGCTGGATTGTTGCCCATAGTTGTGTAGCTATTTCGACCAATTGTGCACCCTGCGTCAACTGCACCTGAATAATATGCGTTGTGTCTGTGACCACTGTAATCCGTTGGGCCCATAATTTCGAAGGTATGTCATACTGCAGTTGCGTGGCCTGGTCACGGTGGTGAACCTCTTACAACACTCTAGTGTATAGTCTGTGTAGCTTTGTGCGAGATAGCTGTGCTAAATCAATTTGGATGTCCCTAGTAGTTGGATCAGGAGTGTTAACTAGGGAAATGTGAGGGAGTGAACACACATTGCTTCTATTGGGTGGTACTCTGGAGTTGTGAAGAAGTCGCAGCATGTCCCTATATCTCAACGTTCCTTCTTGGCGCAGAACCAATTGGGACCTGACTGTGATGCTGCGGGCGGGGGATTGCGGTACTTGTAGACCTTCTTCTACTATATCTTCTAAGGCCATCCAGCTAGGTCCCGTGGCTACCCCTGGAGTGCGAAGGTCGGTTATTCCTATTGCACAGTACTGGTGCCTCTCTGTTTGTGGCTCGCAGACAATTCTTTCTGCAGGAAGCCAATGCTCACTCCTTTAACGACACTCAGCATTCCTAGGCCCTCTTAAGATGATATCTGCGGGTACTGAGCAGCCTGGGACTAGATCATTCAACGGGTTAGGGTCCATCTTAGCAATAAGAAAACAGGCATCCCAGAGAATGTTAATGAGTGCAGAAAACCAGTACGCAAATAGCAGGAGCATGTTGTAGAGTGAATAAATAGCCTGGTGTGAAGTTATCCAGCCAACCACACACCGTCCGAAGCTATTAATGGTGGAGTAGCCCATTCGTGAGACTGACCATCGATCAAGTGGATCAATCTTACCATAAATGGCAGCATTGATGATCTGCTGCCTATTTTGCATACTTGTAAGATTCCTTTTTTATCAAATCGGGATGTGCTGACTTTTGTCCTTCGTGCCTTAGCCTTCAACAGTTTCTTGATTTCCTTTTCAATGGAAGGAAGGAGTAAAGGATTAATTTGTCTTAATTTCTGTTTGTGTGGCTTAGCATCTCCTTTTAATGGAATCTTGTGCTGGATAATGCTAATATCAAAAGTCTTCAAATATTTATAGGACCAGGAAAAAAACTTCTTTATATATCTGAAATAGCTTCCGATATTGCTCTTTGTATTCTTTGGGTACCTTATTAGAAAATTTCACAATCTTGGGATCAGCCTCTGTGCCAAGGTTTAGGTCATCTACCTGATTTTCTTCAAAAACCTTACTTGGCTGGATGGGGACATCATTCCTATCAAATAGTATCTCTAAGGGGGCCAGTCCTTTGGGTATTACACTCCTTTTGAGTTGTAGCACCTCGTGCCCAGCCATGGTATCCTGCCATTTATTCTGAGGAAAGTCCTTAGTCTCCTCCTCACCAACATCTATGTCCATATTGGAGAATTCCCCAATAGTCTCCATGAATCTTTTCACTTGTTCTTCATCTTCAAACACCTGCTAGTGTTTGATATTGTCAGGGATGGAAGGACGGTAACGGACCTCTATCTTGTACCTCAGGAGGGGATTCTGAGGTGGCCGAAAAGTGCTTGCAGCCACTGCAAGAGATTCTGCCATTTTGTTTTGGTCTCTTGGCATGAATTGAATATTAAATGCTGAGAATAAATTCTCTACCAAGTCCCATACCTCACTTCTGTAAGCCCTCGGTCATGGGTGCTTAGCTTGACATTGATTTCTTACTTGTCTCTGTTGATCAGTGGTTGTCATTGATGTCAACCCAAGCAGCACCAGGGGCTAACCCAATATTGCATGAGAATTTTGACCTACCAAATTAATATACTTTGGCTCAATAATGATTTAAATGGTTTCTACTTGTCGAGATGTTTCCATTGATATGTGGCACACCATGTAATTCTTCATGGTTTGAGAGATATTCATGTTTGAAGTTTGTACCCCCAGTTAGTGGGCTAAAACCCCATGGGGTTGGGGCATGGTTCATTGAAAAGTCATAAGTAATATTTTTAAGCTCCTAAAATCCCTCACACATTCACTTTTTGAATCCCCTCTCAACCTAAGCATTTATATAAATTGTCATCCTCATTTCCTCCGTATGCAAGGGATTTTGCCATCTAAAACAGGTCATTGTGGCATTTTTGCTCTAAATTTTTTTTCTATGAAGGTTCAGAAGCTAAAATTTTTATTAGGGGAAGCCGAAATCCTGAGGAAGCTGCTGTAAAAATTTCAAATCAAGTTGCGCAATAGTTTTGGAGATATGATCTGTGGAAGACAGGGTTTTGCAAGATCCTGAAATTCATGTGAAATAAGTGACCTTGGTAAATTCGTCATAATTCTCTCTCTGAGTATCAGATTTGAATTCCGTAAAAAGTGATGGATATTACACAATCTTTAATTTTCTCTCTATCAATTTCAAAGAAAAATGAAGAAAAAATGACACGTGGCACTCCGTGCAAGTGCGCTCTGCTGAAACAGTCCATAATTAGGGCATTGAGAGAGATTGAGCATAAATCTCTCTTGAAGAATATAAATTGGGTCAGACCTATGGCATTGGAAAGAAAACTCAGAGGACTACTACAGGACTGAAAATCAGATATTGAGGATCTGAAATAACATAGATACAACAGATTCAATATCGAGCTCCTAGAAGGCAAGAAAAAGCTAGATCATGTGCTGTCAAGGGTTGCAAAGGACCAGACTTTCTACGGCAGCAAAGAAAAGCAAGGTGCAACAGAGGGTAGCATGACAAGAGCAGAAGCCAAGGTGCATAACAGCAGCAATAAGTTCATCATATGAAGTCTTCAAATGGGCAGCACTGCATACAATCATTGTAAAGGTATCATTGTACTCAGTCATTGTAAATACATTATTGTAAAAATTGTACTAGTGTCTATCTGCCAAGGGTTGAAGAGGCAATGTTGGGAGGTCTAGGATCATCATTAGGTGGCTGTGTCAAAGTTGGGGCTATGGTCTAGTATATCTTCTTCTTCTGCATCATTCTATATCATTTTAAAGTGGACCATTTTCCATGGTACGGGAGTCCATTCTTATTTTATTCTTCTATAGGGTGGTAGGGTGGTGCTAGGGTGAGTTGTAGCTCATTGGGTGTTGGGGCATCCATTCAGTTGACTACTGAAGAAACTCGGGTGTTGGAGCATCCATTCAGTGGGAGATGGAAAAGAATGCTTTTCTGGATTCTAGGACTTTGGAGCTTTATTTTCAATTGGAGTTGAATATTAAATAATTATTAGAAAAGCATTAGCTGGTTTTTTTCCTGGAGTGGGTTTCCACCTTAAAAACTGTGTGCATTTGTGTTCCTCTTGTTTGCTGATATCATTGTAAAAACACTGATAATAATTGAAGATTAACTAATGCTCTAATTGAAAGGAATATTGATTCACCCCCCAAGTATTTCCAACAATTGGTATCAGAGCTTTGTTCCTTCAATAGTAGTTTAACAGCTGGAAGGAGGTCATGGAGCATACCAAGAATGGTGTACCTCTATTCAATGAAAATAATTATGCACTCTAGAAAGGAAGAATGGAGGTATATCTCTTGGCGCAAGGTTACGAAATATGGGACACTGTTCAAAATGGATTTACATCAACCACAGATGAACAAGGTAAGAAGAATTTGGTAAATGATGCAAAAGAAAAGAATATTATTATCAGTGGAATTATTAAATCTACTTATCATAAGGTGTTGGGTTGTAAAACTGCCAAAAATGTATGGGACAAGCTCGAGACTATATATGTAGGTGACTCAAATGTCAAAGAAGAAAAGCTTCAAATCAATAGAGAAAATTTTGAGCAACTCAGAATGAAAGAAGATTGCAACATTGTTGCATAATTCCAATACGTTGATGAAATAACCAATACTCTGGAAGGATTGGGAGAGATAGTTGACGAGAAGACTATTATATGGAATATTCTTAGAACGTTACCAGGGAGATTCAACCCAAAGCTATCAATCTTATAATACAGTGAAAATCTGGACAAACTCAGCAAGGAAGAATTACATGGAGTTCTCATAGCATATGAAATGAGACTTGATGAAGAAAAGGGTACTTAAAATCTATAAATTGTGTTCGTTGCATCTAAGCAAACCAATAAGGACAAGCAACCTTCAATTGAAATTACATGCACCTGCAAGTGTGAAGAAAAGGGAGATGATGGAGAAGGTCTTTCAGATGAAAATTATGCTTACTTTACAAGAAAACTAAAACCTGGTAAGGGAAAATTCAAAGTTAAACTTCCGTTGATATGTTTCGGTTGTGGCGAGGTTGGGCATTTCATAGCGAAATGTCCAAACAAAAGTGATGGCAACTCAAAAGGAAAGAAAGGCTTTAAGAAATTCAACAAGCAAGACAAAAAGAAAGGATCCAAAAGGAAATTTCTCTCTAAAGAAGATATCTCATCATCCGATGAAGAAAGTGACGGAAAAGAAGAAGCCAATGAGAAAGTATTGTTTATGGCCAAGCACAATAAGCAAGAAGTATAAAACAATGAAGAAGAAGGGTTGACCATAGAATAATTTTATGAGGAGGCAATCAAGCTTATAAAAGAGCTCAATGCTGAGAAGATTCGTTCCAATACTCTTGAAGAAAAAGTTCAAGGTCTCAAAATTGAGGTTGAAGAACACAAATGTATTGAAGAGTCACTTCAAAAGAAGTTGGAAGAAAGCAACCAAGAAAGGGAAGCATTATAAGCAGAAGTAGTCTCGCTGCGTAAGGAAGTGAAGAAGGGAAAAACTGCCCAAAACTATGCCAACAGCTCAAGGGCATTGAAATAAATCATCAACAATCAACGATCTTACAATGACAGAACTGGCCTCGGTTACAAAGAAGAAGAAGCATGACCTTCAACAACAAAATACAATGAACCTATGAAATCTAACATACATGTAGACTTCATTGGACAAGATTCGCAAGCACATCCTTGGAAGACGATTCCTCGACAAAGATTTTTATCCAGGTACCAACATATTTTTCATGGCTATTGTTATTCATGTGGAAAATTTGGTCATAAAGCTGTAGAATGTCACACGTACCCTAGGAACCAATACAATTCCAAGAAATTCTTCAAATATGAACCTCCTAGGGCTCAACGAAACATCAATAGATTTGAAAATTTAAGAAATAATATGGAATGTTACAAATGAGAGAACTTTGGACACATAGCCAGAGACTATAGACTTGAAAATCCTCCAGAAGAATCTTCGAAGCCACAAAATGAACGAACATGGAAGAAGAAGAAGACTGATAATTGTGCTCTCACTCTCAAGGCTCAAAAAAATAAATATGTGTGGTATGTTGACAGTGGTTGCTCAATGCATATGACTGAAGATAGAAGGAAAATTGTATCTCTTAAAGGGAAGAAGGATGGAACCATATCTTTTGGAAATGATGGATCTTCAAATGTTATAGGATCAGGTACCGTCACTCTCGGAAGCAAAGATGTTATAGCCAAGAATGTTCTATTGGTCGAAAACATGAATCACAATCTGCTCAGTGTTGGAAAAATGTGTGATCAAGGACACGCAATGCTATTCAACTTCAAAAAATGTGAAATCAGGAAAGGCAGGTATGGTAAAATTGTGGCTACAACAAGTCGAGCTCCAAATGACATATATGTTCTGGATGAAGAAACTAAAGAATGTCTACTAGCTAAGGAAGATGAAATTTGGTTATGGCACAAACTAATGGGTCACATAAACTTTGACAATCTTTTCAGGATAAGAAAAAAGGAAGCAATATGAGAAATGCTGAAAATCTCAAAACCTTCCAACACACTATGTGAGGCATGTCAGCATGGAAGGCAGAAAAAAGGTCCAATTTAAAACAAAAGAACACTTTGCATCACATCCATTGGAATTGACACATACTGATCTATGTGGTCCTGTGAGAACAAAAGGCTTAGACAGATAATTATATTTCATGTTAATGATAGATGAATATACCAGGATGACAGCTGTCAGTTTCCTAAAGAAAAAATCTGAAGCATTTGAGTGCTTTAAGATCTACAAGGAGTTGGTTGAAAATGAAACTGATTTGAAAATAAAGTGTTTAAGATCAGATAACATTGGAGAATTCAATTCCAAATTATTTCAGCAATACTGTGACGAAAATGGAATAAAAAGGAAATTTTCAATAGCACGAACACCTCAGCAAAATGGAGTTGCTGAAATAAAGAACAAAACCGTACAGGAAATGGGTAGAACAATGTTGAAGGACTCAAAATTGGATGAAAAATCCTGGGTTCAAGCAATTGATATGGCAGTATTCATTATCAACCAAAGTCTTCTAAAAAATAATTGCAACAAGACTCCATATGAATTATGGAAAGGAAAACCAGCTAATGTAAAATATTTCAGAATCTTCGGAAGCAAATGTTATATCAAAAGAGAAGATCAAAATTTGGGTAAGTTTGAATCACGTGTTGATGAAGGTATCTTTGTTGGTTACTCATGCAAAAGAAAGGCCTATAAATGCTATAATCTAAGACGAAAACATATAGTGGAGAGCATAAATGTTACATTTGACGAAGGTGGTGTTCTAGCAAGTAATGATGAGGATCTAGAATCTTTGAAACTTGAGACAGAGGCTGAAAAAGACACAGATAAAATTGTAGAACAAGAAGCAACTATCAATGAGGAAGAAGTAAACAATAATCATCAAGATATACAAGAAAAACAACAAGAATCTCCTCCAAGGAGAAAAAAGGAGTGGATTCAAAAGAACCATCCATCAAATCAAATCATTGGTGACATAAATGAAGGTTGACAACTTTGTTCATCACAACAAGCTCACGTTGCTTTTCTAGCAACCTTTGAGCCTCGTAGTTTTGAGGAAGCCAGCCAGAATGAACATTGGGTAGCAGCTATGAATGAAGAATTGGATCAAATTGAGAAGAATAACACCTGGGAATTAGTTCCATGACCAAAATATAAAAATGTCATTGGGACTAAATGGGTGTTCAGGAACAAATTGAATGAAGATGGGCAGGTTACCAGAAACAAAGCAAGATTGGTTTGCAAAGGCTATGCACAAGTGGAAGGAATTGATTTCGACAAAACATTTGCACCAGTTGCTAGAATGGAAGCCATCCAAATGTTTCTCGCCTATGCATGTTCAAGAAAAATCAAAGTCTACCAAATGGATGTTAAGTCAACATTTCCAAATGGAGAATTAGAAGAAGAAGTTTACATCGAACAACCTGAAGGTTTTCTACTATCACAAAAAGAAGACTATGTCTGCAGGTTAAAGAAGGCTCTATATGGTCTCAAGCAGGCTCCCAGAGCATGGTATGCTCGTCTTGATGGATATCTACGTCAACAAGGGTGCAAGAAAGGTACTATTGATAGCAATATTTATGTACAAATAGATAAAGATAATTTAACAATCATTGAGGTATATGTGGATGATATAATATTTGGTAGCAATGTTGATAGACTAAGTAAGAACTTTTCTACAAAGATGCAAAGTGAGTTTGAGATGTCTTTACTTGGTTAGCTGACATACTTCTTAGGGCTTCAAATATCTTAGCAAGAGAAAGGAATATTTATATGCCAAGCCAAGTACATCAAGGAAATGCTCAAGAAATTCAAAATGGAAGATTGCAAACCTGTCCTTACTCTGATGGTAACAGGTTGCAAATTGAGCATAGATGACTCATCTAAGGATGTGGATCAGAGGTTGTACAAATCTATGATTGGTTGTCTTCTATATGTAACAGCCTCTCAGCCAAATGTTATGCAAGCAGTTGGACAAGTAGTAAGATTCCAAGCAGCACCAAAAGAATCACATATTATTGCCGTCAAAATAATTCTTCAATATCTAAAGGGCACAGAAGAATATGGCTTGTGGTATCCCAAGGGTAACAATCTCATTATTCAAGCCCTTACAAATGCAGATTGGGTAGGAAGCCTTGATGATCGTAGGAGTACTAGTGGATAAACATTCTATCTAGGTGGTTGTCTCGTATCATGGTTGAGAAAAAAGCAAACTTCAATCTCGTTATCTACAGCGGAAGCAGAATACATTGTCGCAACATCATGTTGTACTCAAGTCCTTTGGATGAAACAAACTTTGCAAGATCTTCAAGTACAATTGAGTGAGCTTATTACCATATTCGGTGACAACACTAGTGCCATCAGCATCTCCAAGAATCATGTCATGCATTCAAAAACAAAACACATTCCGATCAAATATCATTTTGTTAGAGAACAAGTCACTGAAAAGAATATCAAACTTGAGTATGTTTGTAAAAAAGAACAAATTGCTGATATCTTCACTAAACCTTTACCTCGTGAAGAATTTGAATATCTTCGTCAAAAGCTTGGGATTCTCTGAAGTTCTCATTAGATTACAGGTCTGCAGGACAGTTGTGTGTCAGCGGGAGTGGAAGTGTGTATAGGTCCGCAGGATGGTTGTGTTTCAGGGGGAGTTAACCTTTTCCATTGATGTCAAAGGTGGAGAGAATGTTGTAGGAAGAGGTGTCATGATCGTAGGGGGAGTACTTGTGTTGCCATCAATGCCAAAAGGGGAGATTGTTGATCAGCAATTGTCATTGATGTCAACCCAAGCAACAGCAGGGACTAACCCAATATTTCATGAGAATTTTGACCTACCAAATAAATATACTCTGGGTCAATAATTTTTTTTATGGTTTCTACTTGTCGACATGTTTCCGTTGATATATGGCACGCCATGTAATTCTTCACGGTTTGAGAGATATTCATGTTTGAAGTTTATACCCCCAGTTAGTAGGATAAAACCCCATGGGGTTGGGGCATGGGTCATTGAAAATTCATAATTAATATTTTTTAAGCTCCTAAAATCCCTCCCACGTTCACTTTTTGAAGCCCCTCTCAACCTAATAATTTATATAAATTGTGATCCTCATTTCCTCCTTTTGCAAGGGATTTCGCCATCTGAAACAGGTCATCCTGGAATTTGCGCTCTAAATTTTTTTCTATGAAGGTTCAGAAGTTGAAATTTTTATGAGGTGAAGCCGAAATCTTGAGGAAGCTGCTGTAAAAATTTCAGATCAAGTTGCACAACATTTTTGGAGATATGATCTGTGGAAGACAGGGTTTTTGGAGGCTCCTGAAATTCATCTAAAAGAAGTGACCTTTGTAAATTAGTCATATCTCTCTCTCTGAGTATAGGATTGGAATTCTATAAAAAGTGGCAGATAACACATAGTTTTTACTTTGTGATCTATCAATTTTAGAGCCAAATGAAAAAAACAGTGACATGTGGCACGCCATACAAATGCGCTTTGCTAAAATAGTCCATAATTAGGGCATTGTGAGAGATTGGCTATAACTCTCTCTTTAAAAATCCAAATTGGGTAAGACCTATGGCATTGGAAAGATGACTTAGAGGACTACTATAGGACCAAAAATTAGATAGTGAGGATCTGAAATAACAGAGATACACTAGATTCAATATCGAGCTCCTAGAAGGAAAGAAAAAGCTAGATCATGTGTTGTCAAGGGTTGCAAAGGACTAGACTTTCTACGCCAGCAAAGAAAAGCAAGGTGCAACAGAGGGTAGCATGACAAGAGAAGCAACCAAGGTGCATAAAATTAGCAATAATTTCATCATATGAAGTCTTCAAGTGGGCAGCACTGCATACAATCATTGTAAAGGTATCCTTGTACTTAGTCATTGTAAATACATTATTGTACAAATTGTACTAGTGTCTATTTTCCAGGGGTTGAAGAGGCAGTGTTGGGAGGTCTAGGATCATCATTAGGTGGTTGTGTCAAAGTTGGGGTTATGTTCTAGTATATCTTCTTCTTCTACATCATTCTATATCATTGTAAAGTGGACCATTTTCCCTGGTACGGGAGTCCATTCTTCTTTTATTCTTCTATAGGGTGGTAGGGTGGTGCTAAGGTGAGTTGTAGCTCATTGGGTGTTGGGGCATCCGTTTAGTTGACTACTGAAGAAACTTGAGAGTTGGAGCATCCATTAAGTGGGAGATGGAGAATAATTCTTTTCTATATTCTAGGAAGTTGGAGCTTTATTTTCAATTGGAGTTGAATATTAAAGAATTATTAGAAAAGCATTAGGTGGTTTTTGTCCTGGAGTGGGTTTCCACCTTAAAAACTGTGTGCATTTGTGTTCCTCTTGTTTGCTGCTATCATTGTACAAACACTAATAATAATTAAAGATTAACTAATGCTCTAATTGAAAGGAATACTGATTCATCCCCCCTCTCAGTATTTCCAACAACCTCACTACCAGTTTTGAATCTCCCAAAACCTTCAAGCTCTGAATATTCATGTTCTTTGCTATTTGTAGACCTAGAAGCAAGGCTTTGTATTAAGCCACATTTTTCGTGGCTTCATACTCCAATTTGAAGGATAATGGGACCAATTTTCCAGTAGGGGAGATAAGGAGAATCCTAGCTCCATTCCCTTCCTTTGAGTTGGCTCCATCAAAGTGAAAGGTCCAAATCCCTCCTTCTTCATTACTAGAAGACTGCTCAATCTTTACTTGACAGAAAGATGGCTCCTACAAGTAATCTTGGTCTTCCTCAAGCATTAGACAAGAAAACTCACCCTCTTTGTTGTACACCGATGAATTTACTGAATTATCGGCTTTAGTGATCATCTTCACAAACCTTGTTTCCAGGTATAATCTCCTTTCTTGGCCTCCAAACACAGGGATGGTTGCATAGGTTAGGTTTAGATTTATATATCCTCCGATTTTTTTACCCCATGATCCAGATAACAGCATCCCAAACCGAGCTGGGATGTCAGCCACTACTATGTCCATTACCACACTTTTAGCTAGGATTTGGGCTAGGTTTACCACCAGATCCTTGATCATCCCCAAACATTTAACTCTTTTAGAATCAAACGAGTAGAGATATTTATATGGGCGAGTGATCTGTAGCCCCAATTTCTCCATGACTGGCAGAGGTAATAGGTTATGGGATGCCCCAGAATCTAGCATACAGTTGTGCAACATCAAATCATGAATTAATAAAGAGACATAGAAAGGAGGAGTTGAAGCATCTAACTCCTCAACATGAGGACCGAACATTACCATAGGCCTTTCTTCCTAGAGGTTTAAACTATCTGGGATTGGGGCTGCTCCTTGAGGAAGCATGAAAGAAGACACCTGAGACTGGTAGACTGGCTGTTTCAGGATTTCAATTTAGGGGACTGGGATTTTAACTTTTTCTAGCTCTTTCTGAAGGCTAAACACAGGAGGAGGCTTCTCTGCGAGACTTTCCTTTGGATCTTTACTCTCGGCTGGAGTTTTTTATTCCTTTGGTATAGGCTTGACTTTTGCAATTGCGTTGGGGACTATATTAGAAGAAGATGGAATAGAGACATTAGGATGCAAAGGTTTGGTCATAGGTTTCTTACCTTTATCTCCGAATTTCTGAACAACTGTCTCCTTCTGAGGCATCTCTTCTTCTTGTTCTTGTGTGCGGGTTCTCTTTCTAGAGGACCTGAGATCATATTTTCTATGAAACTGTGCTTGCATGAAGTCTACAAATTTCTTGCAGTAATCATTAATCTCCAGATCTTCAGCAGCGCTTGTTTTTTCTTCTTTTTCTTGCAAGGAAAGCTCCACTCCTTCACTTTCTTGCAAATAGGTCTCAACTTCATCACCATCTGAGTAAGCAAGATATTGATCTTCTTGCCCATCAGGAATGTCTTTGGCAGGGCCATCCATCTGTCCTTCTATATACAGTGGGGGTTATATGTGATCTTGCTGCTTCTTCCACTCCCTCTGCAATATTTGAAGAGGAGGCTTTCTATATTGTCAGTTAAATCCTATGTTTGGAGTAGCTTGGAATGGTTTGGAGGGTGATTTCTTTGCTTCAAGCTCAAGCTTCACCATATTGCTTGAAAGGTTCTTGATCATTTTTCTCATCTCCTCTATTTTGTAATGTGCTACCTCTCTATCTTGACCGGAGGTAGATGCTTCTTCTTTCCCTTTCCGTCTAGCATCATGGTCTGACCTCCCTTTTGATTTACCCATAGAAGCGAAGTTGGCTTCCACTTCCAATGCATCAGTCTGTGCTTCATCCAGAGTAGCAGACTTCCTTTCTCTTAAAGAGAATCTGAATTCTGACTCTAAGGCTGCTACAAACACCACTTTAGTAGCGATCTGGTGAGGCTTCATTTCAGCTGGGAGAATTGTATATAATTTATTAAACCTCTTGATGAATTCGTACACATCTTCATTATGTATCTTTCTAAGTGCGTTGAATTCTGTAAGACAATGTCTGTGGTCCTTCTTCTCTCCCCATTTCTTGGTGAAGGCATTTTCCATTTCCTCCAAGTTATTAATGGAGTGGTCCCCCAAGGTCTTGACCCAGTTTTTGGCCTCTCCATCTAGAGATTGGACAAAAAATCTCAACACCACATCCAGATGTTCAACATTGAAATTGTTTGCGAAGGCGCAGAAAACTTCCAGGTGTTTCTGAGCTTCAGTATCATTTTCTCCATTGAAATGAGGTAGGACCTTTAAATAATCCTGAGGCATGTCATTCGGGATCTGAGGCAATGCCAACGGGGGCATATTTGTTCAGTAGGAAACCAGGAATAGCCATCAGAGGTTGTGGAGGTGGCGGGAGGGTTTGATGTGTAATAGGAGTTGGTGGAAGAGAAGTTTGTATGACAATGGGGATATACTAAACAACAACTTGAGGGGTTGATTGAAATGTTGGAATATGAGCAGCGGAAACCTCTGTGACTTATTTAACTTCTTCGGCTTCGGGAGTGGGATGTAGAAAGAAGCTCGTGGTGTCTACAGATTCAGCCTCATCTTTGACTTCAATATTTTCCAGGGAGGGGCTATCTAAAGTATAGTTGAGGGTTCTTGTGGTAGAATCGGGACCTTGATCTTGAGCTAACTAAGAGGAGGATGGAGAGTCTTCTAGGGAGAATCTGGGAATATTTGTATAAGCTGATTTTCTTTCTCTCCAACTTCTCTTGTGTAAAATCTTCTCTAGGTCACACACTGAAGGTGTTCTCAACTGGGATGTATCTAACCTCAATTGTGGCTTTCGGGAAGCCAGGACTGCAAATAGATTTATCTTTGAATGACAGTGGAGTTGCCAAGGTGAGGGATCTACAAATCCCAACCCTTCTTGCTCACCTATTATGAAGGGTGGATGAATATTTTTCGAGGCCCAGGGATTTAGTTCTTTAAATTCTTTCCCTAGCAACGACGCTAGAAAGATGTTGTAGCTCCTAGAGACAGCCTTGAGTTGTATAAATACCAGTGCCTAAGACATCTTAAATGCAAGGAGCATATGACTCAACTGACTGCAGTTGGAATTTTTTGGCTCTCATGCAACTATCACTCAGATGAATGGTTTTAATAAGGGTGGAACCAAAAACCCCAAAGTTAAACACAACAACTAGGAAAACTATAGAAACTGAGTACAAACTGCAATAAGTAAATGCATCAGACAGCTTTAAAACAGAATGTTGTAAAAGGGGGCCGACTTCTAAAATGAATACACAGTTATCAAGTTATATGTGAGCGATGACTATGGCAGAAGATAGAGTAAGATATCAACTATAACTGGGCTTATTCAAGGATAAGAATCCATATATACTGGGCTTATTCGGAGATAAGATTCCATATATCTGGGCTCGTTCAAAGACAAGAATCCATTGTAGTTAGTATCGGAAGAATGGCGGAAGAGATAGAAAATGAAACGAAGTATCATGCCTGACCCATATTTAAAGTGCTACAGATGAGTAAATATGAGTATCTGCTATGATAAATTCACATTTAATCATGGGAGCACTCGCATTCCAAAGCATTTAGATACAAGAGATGTAGAGAGATACGAAATGAACATTTGTATTCAAAAACAAGGAGAAGAGTTACAAACTGTGAATCATCCCAAGCAGAATCCCTAATTCCAGCAAAATTTCTTATTACTGAGTCCCGAGGGATCTTCAAACATCCACTATCAAAGTTCATACAAAATACTCAAGCTAGTAAGTCCTTTGGAAAATTTGGAACCTTTTGTTAGTGTTTTCTTCCTGTTTTTAGAACCTCTGATTCCTATCCGCAAGAAGATATTTTGGGAAAATATCTTCCTCGCGCGCTTGTATGTTGTTTCAGGTCTAAATCAAAAACAGAAATGACGATGAGGTATAACTTCCTCTCATCATCTTACAACGCAGGCCTAAAGCCGTTTCTAATTGAAATGTAAACCATTTACTAAACTGAAAGTGAAAACTACAGGAGTGAAATAAAGATTTCACCCGAAATGACAAAGTGAAAAGAACATAAGTAAAAGGCCGCGCAGGCCCAGTCATGAATTATCCTTGTTGTTTGATGAGGTAGAGCCCCTGCTGCTTTTGGTGAAGGTAATACTATTAGTCGTGGGAGAGCTAGACTTTTGTGCTAGAGAATGTAGTACTGCTAATAATGGAAGAGCTGGCCTTCTATGCTGAAGGGTCTTATAGAATGGCCAATGGTCATGATCCATTGATTGAGATGTGAAACTGACCCTTATTATCACTTTTTATTTGCTTTCTTGGGCATGGAGGATCGTCATCCTTGGCCTCAAGCCTCGAGCCACTGTGATTGGCTATGAGATGGCCCGCGTACTTAAAATGCCATGAAAACCTGCATAGACAACAAACCAGTTAAATAAACCCTATGATGAGGGGTAGACTGCTTCAGAAGGCTTGGGTGAAGGCATAGGAGCAATGTGGAGGTAGGGAATGCAGCGGAAGCCTTTCCATGGTGAAAACATGGTTTGAATACAATCTGGTGTGCAACTGTGCAAAAAGCAGTTTTGCGGAAAACCAGAGGCGATTTTCGCATGGGGCCGAGGCGGTAAGTGGTTTTACCCCAGGTGAACGCGATAGGGCTTAGGTGTTGACACCTGTCCCTCTAAAACCACCCATTTCATGTTGAATTTGGGCTTTAAATTATTTTGGTGGTTTGGGCGCAAAAACAATTATGGACCGTCAGATCTGGGAGATCGACGACTGAGATCAAATGCGAAGGGAGAAAGGATGTGCAGGAGGAAGAAAGGTGAGACCCAGCGGATGACGTCATCAGTTTTTTTTGGGTAGCAAAAAGCTACTGAGCGGAATTGAAAAGAGGGGATCAATGGGAGCCATTGGATTGTGAGGATCAACGGTCAAATCTGGCGATGAAGGAGAATGATAGGCAGGGTTGAAAATGCAGGAGTAATATGGGTCGTTGGATCTAGAAAAATGGATGGCTATGATTGAATCGGGGGCTTTGCATATCGGAAATCCAGACAGATGGGAGGAGGAAACGTGGAGGGAGCGATTGCGATATGCTGATGGAGCGAGGGCCATTGGATCGGGGATGAGATCAACGGCGAAGATAACCTGGAGAAAAGTGAGCAGGGTGAAAGGCAAAGGTGTGCTGGCCATTGGATCAGGATGATCAACGGTCAAGAATGCATCGTGTTCTCGTACGAAGTAATGAATGGTGCGAGGGGAGGGGAAAACTGTGAAACAATGCACACCGTCGGATGAGGAGGATCAATTGTCTAGATCATATTGTGGGGGACAACAAAAGGATGAACAAGGCAGAGGACAGCGATACATCAAGACAGCACTGACCATTGGATAAGGAGGATCAACGGTCCAGATCATATCATGAGGGATGACAAATGGATGAATGAGGTGGAGGACAGCGATACAACAAGACAGCGTTGACTGTTGGATCAGGAGGATCAACGGTCTAGATCATATTGCGGGGGACGACAAATGGATGAATGAGGTGGAGGAAGCGATACATAGAGACAGCAATGACTGTTGGATTAGGAGGATCAATGGTCCAGATCGTATCGCGGGGGATGATAGATGGAACTGAGGGAGGCCCAATAGCCATTGAATTGATTGTGATCAATGGCTCAGATTATATTGGCGGATCGACATATCGGAGGTGAAATATAGAGTATAAATGGAGTACTGCGATGTGTGATGTGCGATGGAGTGAGGACTGTCGGATCTGGGAGAGATCAACGGCTAGGATTCCATCGGCGGGGGATGATCATTGGTGGAGAAGGGAAGGTGGAAGGGAAAGGGCAAACCCCGATGCGATGTGTTGATGCGATGGAGTGATGTGATGGCCGTCAGATCTTGGGTAATGAACGGTCTAGATCTTATCGGAGGATCGGCCATTGGAGAAATAGAAAACTTGGAAGCGGGAACTTGGAAAGAGCGACGTGTGAATGCCGATGGGCTTAGTGCTTAGTCACGAGGCCCCGTCTCATGGCGGAAAAGGGGCTCAGGCTTAAGTGAAATAGGCTTAAGGCCTGATATGTTAAAATGAGTGCTTTTAAAGCAAAAAGGTGGATTTTTATCCTTTTCAAGGGTTCCGATAGGTGAAAAAGGGGCTTTGACAGTCCATGCAGTCCTTGTTTTATTTGCTTTGTAGAATAAAGCTCCTTATCATTAGACATCCTAGCTTGGTAAGGGATGTCATAACTATAGTGAGGATGTCACAACCACCTTCCTACTCACAGGGAGTAAGGGAGCATTTTCAGCTGAGCCATTTCAGCTCAAGTCCTCAAGTACATAATGGAGGATGTACAATTTCACCTTATTTTTTGTACTTCCTATTTTCTTACGAGCAACATATTGTCCCAAGGAGGATTATTTCTTCTTGCCTATTGTATGATGATGTACTTGAAGCCATTTGTAGCATTGAGATTGGCTATCTCATTGGTGGTTTATGGGGAAGGCCACATGATTTTTGGTGTGCACCATTGACACCCTTTTGTACTTTCATATTTATATCTTGTAAAATGATTATGGCAGAAAAAAATTGGATGAGAGAGCACTTGTTTTTGTTTGATTTGATGCAAGCAAGGAATGCACTACACTGGTTCCTTGTGTGGGACCTTGATTCACTCTTTGGTTGTCAATTGGCAACTTGTTTTTATTGTACCTTGCTTCCATGCGTTGCTGATATGTGTATGTTCATGGGGAGCTTCGATTGGAGAGTGGGCTTGAGACTAAAGATGCCCATTGGGAGCATGATTCTCCCTAAAATACATGTTGTACATATCAGGAGGAACCATGGGCCAAACATGATTTACACATTACATTCATTTTCTTCTTGTGGGAGGAACTACTTGAAGAACTTGAGAAGGCACTCCATGGATCATGAGGAGATGGAAGGGTTAGCACAACCAAATCTTTTCCCTTTTGGGATGAGGGGAGAATCATCTATGAGACACTCCATTTATATGAGCAAAACATATGGTAAGAGTATTGTTGGTTTGCATAGTAATTTGTCTATATGTATGCATCTCTTAACCATACATGTGCAAGGAATTGCTCAAAGGAGGAATCTTCTTCCTTCTAGATTTTGTGGCCTACATAAGGCCATTATGGATGATCACTCCCTAAGAGGATATGGGGAGGAGGTTTCTTATGGAGAACATACTCACATTGCACATTACATCATTCACTTTCTCCAGACTTGTGAAGAGAATGGGGCAGCAAGCAAATGGTGGGGAGGCCACTCATCATTTTATTTTCCATGGCAGTGGAGATTCAAACTGCGTTGGCTAAATTTGAGCGACCATTTTCCTTCTCCCTTACTTCACATGGTAGCCAGCATGATTCTCCTTATGGTTCCCTTGGTTGATATTGCTAATGCTTTTCTTGGAAGCATGATTGGGGGGAAGACACATTGGGTGAATGTGTCCTTGGATGGAGAGAACTCCCACACTCTTTGCACTACATGTTCTAAAGGGAGCATGGGAGATGGTATGGCCATTACAGCAGTACATTTTTTTCCTTATGAGGTGGTCCATATGAGGAATATGATGCCATGTGATGATGACTTCCAACCCATCACATATGAGATGATTTGGGCCAACATGTTTCATAACATTGGAGGAGAGGTCCTTAGAGGTATAAACTCCATCTTGCCATTTGGGGAAACATCATTGCAACCCAGGATTAGCATACAATCTACACTTACCCTAAGTGGAGAGGAAGACAATGTGGGGTAGGCTATTTTGTCTACCAAGATCAGATTTTCAGCCCACCTACTTTGCTGGAGCCAGAGGTGGAAGATAACTTTCAAGAGTTTCCATGTTGGGAGGTAACTCATTTTGCATGGACGATTGCTTGGGGGATGGAGGATCCACATGAGGAAGATGTTCCTCAACAAATCATAGACTCCATGCCTTGAGAGGAGGCTTTCCAATTCTATCCTTGCAGTTGCTTGAGGACAAGCAACATTTGGGAGGGGAGGACTGTAATATTCCAAAGTTTTCCTACAATAAATTGGAATATTAATTTTTGTTGATTTCACCTACGAGGAGAATAAATGAGTAAGGAGGCCCATTCATAATGAAAATCTCAATAAAATCCCTCATAGTATGAAAGGGGATCAACATTGGAGCTGTTTTTCACACCCTCATGTGTGAACAGGGTCTTTTGCAAGTAGACAAGGTCAAGTTTGACCAAGTCAACAATGTTGGGAGAAGAGGAGGAAAAGACCTTGATGGACAGCGCAGTGTGAATGGGGAGAGGGTTATTTGGTGGACGAAACCCTAAAAGAGTGGGACCCATGGAGAGAGGGCTTTCACTTGTTTAAAAGGAGGGCAAGGTAGCCATTGTTTCCCATTTTATGGTCCATTCAAACTTTGTACAATATCCAGCTGTTTAGTTGAATTGCAGTGCTGCTTAGCACGGGGGATTCATGTTTAGGATTTCCTCTCCCTATTGAGAGGTCTCTTGAGGGATTGCACTGATTTTCCGCACATCCAGGATTGAGGCCATGCATCCTCCTCCAAGACATCGTTATTTCTGCAGCAAAATGATGTTGTGTTATAGGGTGTTGCAGTGAGGGTTCACAACGCCCCTTCCATCTCTTGTTTTTCAGAGGAGGAGTCACTCTTCCCTTTGAGAGATCAGTTTGGAAGCCTTTGGAGATGATTTTCAGATCTTGGCATTGGGCCAACCCCATTCTCTTGCCCCTACAGCGCAGTTTGCTTCAGGGACTGCGTTATTTCTAGTGAGAAGAATTTGTGGGGTGTTGCAGATATGTTTAGAGGGTGAGATCTTAGGTGAGAGGATCAATGTTTCACTCTAGAGATCCATTGGAGGACATATTTCATTGGATGCATCATCTTCAACCTTCTTCATTTATTTCCAGTTCTTTAGTTGCAACTGCTACCCAGCAACTCCAGCATTTTACAGATTTTGTATTTTTTAGCCAATCCTTCCAGGATTAACTTGAGGTAGCCTTTGGGAGCTGAGATCTTCACTCCCAATGTTGTATGGGCCATATATTTGTACATCTATGTATTTGACATATGTTAGCATGCAGTTTCTCTTATAAAACTGCACAGTCATAGCTTGGGTATACTTGTGTAGCAGTGTTTTTTCATAGTTCATGTACTTATTTCTTGAGGCTGAGCATTGCCTATCTTGAGTAAACATTCTCCTCAAGATCTTGTATTCATTTGTTGCTGCTATAAATTAATAAGATGGATATGGATCTTTCTCACATTTTTATGAGTTGAGTGTCACTGCTACTCCATTGTTGTGTTTGCATATTGCTGGATCTCCAACTTTAGAATATCTTAAGATATTCTCATTGTTGTAGGATTTCCCTCATTTTCCATATTACATGGCCAATCCATGGATCACCACAGTGAAGGGAAGGGTCCCTTTCAATATATATCTCTCCTTAAATCTGTTATTCATCAACATTTTTCACTTTTTTTGATGACTATATGCCTTGTCCAAGTTTTCTAGATTCCAATTTTAAACAGTCAATTTTTCCTCTAGAAAACCCATCAGAGAAATTTTTTATCTTTCCCCCCCCTCTCTTACATACTGTGATTGAAGTGGTCATCAAGCTTAAAATCATATCCTAGGTCAGTAAACCTTCCCTGTCCATAACTATCACATCCTTGTAAAACCTCTTATCTCTGATATCCAAAATCCTCCTATTTCACAAAAAATTTCATCCAAACATAAGTCAAGTTGCCCTTGTTACCTTCTCACTGACTAAATTTACTGTTTGATGACCTGAGTATGTCTAGGAAACCCTTTTAAAAGGTCATAATAAAGTGTCCAGTTTAGGTGATGGTGCTTAGGATGAGTATCTTAGAAGACTTGTGTCTTGTTAAGAACTTTGTTTTTACTATCAGTCAAAGTATCTTGTCCTTCTATCTCGAAAAACAAATCCTTTTGTTATCCCTAGGTCATGCACCATCAAGTTGTCATATGTCTTGTTTTAGAAAAGTTAAAAAAGTCAATTCAAGAAGAAACAAGGTAAAAATGGTCCCATAACCAAAGAGAAAGTGATCAAGTGATTTTCAAAGTTTATCATCATGATACCACAGAAAGGGTCTCCAATGGTCAAAGAAATTTTATCAATGCATCTCTGTAGGGGTGCTAGGATAGATGGCATTAAGTAGTTCTAAACAAGGGGACACTTCAAGGAAAGCTTTCAAGGCTAGAACAACTCACTGTTGGGAAAAAAATAAAATGCATATTTCAAAGAGAAAGGAAACCTATAGGATTCATCCCTGCAAAATCAAAACACCAAGAAAGTCAAAGAATCATCCATCATGGAAAAATGAGTACAAAGTTTGGGAAGTTACTACATCTAGCACTTCATGTTAACTCACAATGGCATTTTCACATTCTTCCCAAAAATATGGGCACAGCTCTGAAAAACAGTCTTATGAGGCTAGGTATGGAAATTTGCAAAAGAACCTCTAGCAAAGTAGGCATAAAAATAAAAAGTATAGAAAGGAACAATTGCCTTTTTTCTATAGCCTAGACTCCGAATCATCAAGGTACTATCATCACAAAGGAAGCTAAAGATACTACAAAAGAGAGTTAACCTAAGTGACACAAAGCAGATATGTTGGAGTTTGAAATATCTTACATGTTCACTATCTCCACAATAAATTTCTACAAGAAGCTTGTCTCATACAGATTGATAAAGGATAAACCATTTGAATTGCCTCCTTCAATGATAAACAGATGGCAATCACTTGTTTTTATGAATTGCCTCCTTCAATGATAAGAAGATGGAAATCACTTGTTTTTATGAGGCACCTCCTTCAATTATGAGCAAAGGGACTAAACAGTTTATGTCTAACAAGCTTCCTTCAAAGATGATAAGCAGAGGGCATGACACAATTAGTTTGTTTAGAAGGCTAAAAAATTCATTTGGAAAATAGAGACCGGGCCTAAAGTTGCTTTAAAGGACCTCCCTAAATTTATAAGCAGAGGGAAAATATTGCTTTAAAGGGCATCCTTCATTTGAAAAAAAGAGAGGAAAAAGTTTATAGGAACTACCTTAAAAAGCCAAAGAAAGTGGCACCTCCTTCATACATAAGGAGAGAGTGCATAGTTTCCAAACTGGTTTCAATGTTGAAAAATTCTGGTTAAAAATATCCCACAATGGAAAATGTTTCAAAACTGTTTCATAGAAATAGGGTAAATGATAAAAAGAGGAAAAAGTTCAATGAAACTATTTTAAAAAAAAGCCAAAAGGAAAAGAGTACGTGCCATAAAAGCATTTCAAAAGGCACAAAATCCCTCAACGGACATATATTATCCTCATTTTATTGATTGGCAAAAGGAGGGGGTTTTTTTGGTCCCTTGGCAAGCACTCCATGCATGTTTTCCAGGATGCGACGCGCCTGTGCTTGAGCACTACGCGCCTGTAGTAACTCACCGAAGAAAAATACAAAGGGCGTGATGCACCTATACACTAGCGCGATGCGTTTCAACGTCCGACCCTCGTTCAGCTTTTCTGGCCGGTGCCCACAATCGCTTGGCATGCAAACCTCGTTCAAAAACCAGTTTTTTGAACTAGCGCAGTGTATTTTTCTCATGCAGCCTCCGTGTAGACGCTACGCTCCTGAGCAGAAAAGCGTAGCACTTGCCCATTTCATTGAAAAAATGCCAAAAAACTGCCAATATCTTCCCAGAAGCATTTTTTCATCACATCAAAGAATTTTTTGAGGTATTTTACATGTTTTTTACCCCTCGGCATTCCTCGACTTAAAATTTTTTTGTCTTTGAAAACTGAATTGAAGGAGAAAGGAGTTTGGAGGAAAAGTGTCTATTACTTTTGAAAGGTTGTTTATTTGAAGTTTGGGGAGTGATAGCAAAATCAAAATGCCTCCAAAGAAAAGGGTTAAAAGGGGAGGTCAGCATAACAGATTTGAGCCCACCACTGTTCAAGAAATCACTACCTCTCCCTCAGTCTTGTCCTGCTTTCAAGAGGTAGGCTACTTTGATTTTTGCAATATAAAACCAGAGGAAAGAAAATCATTAAAGGCAAGGGAAAAGAGAAGATTGAACAGCAAGAGAGAAACCATGAGCATGAAAGGGAATTTGAAATAATACAAATAGATAGTGATGGTGAAGATGACGAGGCTAGTATTCTTAGATCTCTTTTACAAAACTGGGAGGCTCAGATCAAAGACTTGGAAAATGACCTGGAAAGATCAAAAACCATTATCCACTTTTTGAAAATGCAGAATAATCAAATGAGTGGACAGATGGAAATCTATGAGGCCCAAGCACTCAAATATAGAAGGGAAGCTCAAAAGTCACAAGTGAGTCTAGAATAATACATGGGTGAGTATGCGGAAGATGATGAATAAGAAGGGCCAGCAAGAAAGATACCTAATACCATGGGTCTTAGAAAAGCATTGGAAAAACAAAAAGAAGACGAATCATCTTGTGCATAGCAGTACCCTCTTACGGAGCTCCTTGCCAAAGAAATTGAGAATGATAAAGAGTCTTGGCTTGAGAGGGAAAATCAGCATTTGGAAACCAAATTGGAAAAAGCTAACAAGGATTTGGGCCTACAAAGGAGAATGACCGAGCACTGTAAGAAGTTGAATCAGTTTGCCCGAAGGAAACTCAAAGCTGCACAAAGGAGGCACCTGACAGAAAAATTTGGAAAAGGCCTATCCCAGCTTGGAATTCTTTCTCAAGCTTCATTTCATGTTTCTAAAAACTTTTAAGGGGTCTACTCACCAAATTTGGGCATTTTTGGACACATTCTTGTTTTTTGTGAATTTTAGGCCTAAAAGCATAAAATCATGGGTGCCTTAACTTTTTCTCGAAGCATCCTCAGCTGAAGAAAAATATATTTTTGGATTCCTTGACATCAAAGGAAAATGCTCAGAAATTTTAAGATCAAATGAAGTTGTTTTGGTCCCTCAAAAAGGCCAAAAACAACCATTTTTTACCTTTCTGCCCCTAAATATCAGCAAGTGCTACACTCCTGGTTTTTTCACTGTTTCTATATTTTTCCTAACTTCTAGGCATCCAATTGGAAAAAATCAAGTATTTTTCGAAAGTAGACATCTGTAGCTTTCCAACAAGCCATCACTGGAGTCATTTAGACATCGGGAGGTCCACCAAAACTTCATTGCAAATAGACTTTTTTCTGGTTCTCTCCTCCTGTAGATTTTGCTGAAAAGCAGTTTTCTGAGTGATGACTGGGCCAAATGTGCGTTAAGCAATTTTTTCTTATGTGTCAAGCCTTGAAAGTGATTCTTTTTTTCTATTTTTCTCCAAAAATATATTTTTGAAGGATATTTTGTGCCTTGGACTTTGTTAAGCCTCAAGGACAGTTTTAGATATTTGTTTTTGGCCAATGGCCTTCTAGTTGCTCTAGGTGGTTTTCCTCCTCTTTGGATTATATAAACCAAGAGGATTCATTGTAACAAGGAGGCAGAACTTTATATATTGAGAGCAATACATAGCATTATGAGCTTGGAAGAAATACTTGTTTTATGAAGTGGATGATGTCTTGCTTGGCTTGATGGTGGAGGAGCATTGTGTGCAGGATTCCATGGTGTGGTGAATGGTGATGTTTCTCTGATTTGTTGATTTCTCCTTGTTTTCATTAATGTTCCATACTTCTCATTTGTTGTAGATCAGAAAAGTATATGTTGAGACATGCTCAAGGAAGCACCTCAAACATCCTGCATGTTATAGCTTTGATGTTTTCCTGTTCTTAATCATTTCTAAAAGATTCTTAACTACCCTTTAAGTCCATCAAGAAATTTTTATTTGTTTCATTTATGGTTAGTATGTTTTGCTATCTTGTATGATTTAAGGTATGCCCTTCTTACTTATAACTTCTCAAAAATCCATTTCTGAAATCTTTTTATGAAATATTGGTTGTTTTAGTTAATTCAAAGAGGTCTCGTTCGATCTTGCCCTTTGTCCATGCTTGTAAAATTATTTTAGAGTTCCCGATAGCTCAATATATGTTTTTTAGGAGTTCCATCTTCATAGATTGAGTTGTTTGTTTATCTTATTTGTTTTCCCAACAGCTGAAGGTGAATTTATAGAGTTAGAGGTTCTTATGCTTCTATGTATCGCCAGATTGTTTATCTTTCATATGTATCAATTTGATTTTTATTCATAGATATTTATGGTTTTCCCTACCTCATGAATACCTGCTTTAAAACTATATATGTTTAAGATATCTTTGTCTTTCACAAACTTAATGTTCATTCCACTTCATTTTCACCTAAAGAATCCATTTACCTTGACTAAATCGACCCTGCAGTAATACTTGTCCACCATTTAGATAGTCCTCACTTTATCTGACCCCATAGCCCTATTGATTTGATGAAATCTCTTTCTATTTGTCCTTTTTTGTCAGGTTACCTCAGAAACCCAAAAAAAAAAACCAAAATATACTTAATAGCTAGCCTAAAATCAAACATACAAAGCGAACAAGTTCACATCCTTCGCATAATGGAGAGAGCCCTCTCTGAGTCCAGGAAGGCTAGGTCCTAGGACTCCCAAGCTTGGTCTCATGTTACCCTGTCATTTGGTTTACCAATCTGCCAAATTACGAGACACTAACATAATGGCGATCATGGTGGGACCCTGAGTAAAAAACAAACTTAGACTTCCCTAAGCACTCCATCATCCCTTAAGAAAACTATCCAGTTGATTTATCCCATCGCTCACTAACATAATGACGATCATGTTGGGACCCTGAGTAAAAAACAACCTTAGACTTCCCTAATCATTTTAGCATCCCTTAAGAAAACTATCCAGTTGATTTATCCCACCACTCACTAACATAATGGTGATCACGGTGGGAATTTTCTGAGTTCATATTAATCTAAATATCTTTCAAGACTCACGGAAAACCCCTGTCGAACTGGGTATGCTATCCTATTGATCCATCCCACTACTCCTCTAACATAATGACGATCATGGTGGGACATTGATTCAAAACATCCTAGGTATCCCTTAGGAACTCTCAAAGTCTCAGTCAAACTTAGAAGACTAAAGTATTGTCAAAAGAGTAGAATTTGGTTGTTTCACCATTCTAGCAAAATGATGACTTAGATGTAGGACACTCTCACAAACCCTAGTGCTACATAAATAAAATCAGAAAACCCCAAAACATCCTTAGATTGGGTTTTTGTCAGTATTGGTGGTGGACCATACACATATACCCTCAAAACAACTAAAAACATCCACTTGGAAACTCCACTAGCCTCCAGTAGGCCTATTACTCCACTAGTCCTTATAAAATCTCCTGGGAATGCATTGAGAAATCCCAATCATGCTGATGGTGGAGAGAAAAGTTCAAATCTTCCACCTGGCGACTCCACAACCCTTAATATACCAAAAAATTCCACTGGTAGAGAACTCTAAACTGGTTGAAAGGACACAGTGACTCTTTCTGATAAACAAAGATGGATCCAAGTGTGAACAGAGCGGAAAAGTTTGAAATATTGATAGATACATTCATAAAACTGATGCATCTACTTGACAGGAAAATAGAAAGAAACAAAGTTAAGGTTAATGATGCTTATTCAAACCAACCTACACTTTTTCCTCGGGAAGAACATACTCAACCATTACAAGACAAGAGTAACAAACAAAATGTGTCTAATGAGCAAGTTGTAAATAAAAACATAGAGGAGTGCTCTAAAGACTCAATCAGTCATCTTGAAATCATAGAATCTGAAATAGAGAAAGAGTAAAAACCTTTAACATCTATACCCTTATGCTTTAATTCATTCCAGATCTTGAAAGGAAATTTGCATCCTAAAGATCTCTTAGCAGTTATTCAGGAAACCCTTGCTCAAGTTAACTCTCACATAAATCAAGAAAATTTGGTTGAAGATGAAATCAAATATGAAATGGAAGAAAAAACAAAACCTTTAGGATCTCTACCTTTGTGCTTTGATTCATTTCAGATTATACAAGAAAATTGGCTTCCTGAGAATCTATCAGAGGCAACTCATGAATCCCATGCTTATTGTCCCGAACATCAAGAAGAGTTTGTTTAGGATGAAATCAAATTTGAAATGAAAGAAAAATCAAAACCTTTAGGATCTCTACCTTTGTGCTTTGATTCTTTTCAAATTATACAAGCAAATTGGCCTCTTGAGAATCTATCAAAGGCAACTCATGAATCCCATGCTAATTGTCTCGAACACCAAGAAGAGTTGGTTGACGATGAAACCAATCAAGAAATGAAAGAGAACCCATAGGATCTCTCTAAAGGCACAAGTGATGATTCATCATCTCTCTTAGGTAAGGCCCAAAAATACATTCATCCTCTAAATCAGCTTTCCCAAGAGAAAGAGGATTATTGTAGTTATATCCAAAGAAAGGTAAAAATGCCTCCCTTTTTAACTGAAGAGGAGATAGATCAACTCATAAACATGTAGTCAACCTCTATTTATTTCCCTCCTGATCTTAACTATCACATAGCAGAAAATGCATTTATAGATCAATTCAAAGATAAACAATCTGATAGTCCAATCTGTATGGTTGGTGACATTAATTATATTGATGATTCTCCAAATTTTTATCAATATGTTCATAATGATGATGCTTTCCAAACAGATGCTAATATTGCAGAGTACTCAACACTTGGTTTTTGGGAGGAAGCTCAGTTTCATCAACTTGAGAAAGGTAAACAACCAATGCATAGTAGCTATGACAGTGATGAGGAAAGCTTAGAAAATTTGGAAGCAAATGAAGGCTTGAAGATTGATGATCACAAGAAAGTTTTTGCTCTTCTTTCTCGAGAAGATTTTTTTCCAAAGAGTATCCCTACTCATCAACATGATGACCTTCGCACAGTTTTCAGTCCACTTAATCAAAACACATCAGCTTGGAAAGAAGACTACACTGCAATATATGATGATTCTGATAGTTCAAGTGATCATGAGAAAGGGGAAGAGTTTCTTTCCCAAGGGAGTCCCAAACATAGCCAAGTGAAAGAAGGAGTAGTCCTGAATGGAGTTTATGTCTCAAATCCTCTAGATCAGGTATCATTCCAAGATCCCTTTGTTGTTTTCCTTGAGAAATATGAGGGAGGAGTGTCTTCTACCATGAAAAATTTGTTGCAAAGTGTGAGAAAAAACTTAAGCACTACTATCCGAAAACAAGTGAGGTGGAAGTGGCCTTTTTATTTCTTCAGCATCATCAAAGAGCTAAACCAAGATCAACCATGCAATCATCTACTTGACTGGTTATATTGGAAAGAAGATTTCACGAGATAAATGTCCATCATATATAGGTTATAGTAGAATAGATAGGCATGCAAAATAAGCTCAGCCCCACGAGCATCTTTGTTTTGAGAAAAAAAAAACATAAAAACAACAAGAAAAGTAGAAAAAGAGGGCAGTTTCTAAAGCAACGGTAAAGCCCCATACCCAAAAAATAGTCATGCTAAAAGTGCGCAAGTCTAAATGCCACTGATAGTGCTCAAAATATGTCTTGTTTAGTTATATAGCCTAATCATAGCTGAGCATGTTTTAAATTGATTACTGATAAGTTAGTGAAAGAAATGATAGTCAAAATTTGAAAGCTTGACTTGTCAAAGAAAATATATTAGCAAAAAGATGTTGGTTCCACACACTCAAAACAGAACCAAAGAGGAAAATAGGATGAAAAACAAACTATATATCCTAGCCCTGATTTTTCTGAATAACATTTTGTGCAAAAATAACATTTGTGTGCAGTTTGTCTTTATGCCACAAACACATGACAAATCAAACTGTCTAATCCTGATTTGATCATTTTTCAATTTCATGTTTTATTCTAGCGAATGAAATCTTGTCAAACAACTTAATCTCAATAGTTGATCTAGTATAGGTAGAGAATCAAACAAGTTCATCAGTTTAATTTGAACTCCTGGAAGATATAAGTGTAGAAGTAGATAGTGTTTTCTCTTTAAAAAATATCATGTCAAGGGTTTTCCAGTCCAAGTGCACCCAAAGAAAAAAAAATCTAGGAAAAATAGCTGGGTAAGTAGAGATGAGGTTGATGCTAATCATGCTATCAGTTTTTCAGAAAGCACCATGTTCAGGAAAAACATTAAGAAAAGGAGAAATATCTGCCAATGGATGAGGCACTGGTCTTCACGAGCCAGAGATCTACAATTCTGGACACTTCTCGAAAAGGAGTTTCCCTCCCCAAATGGAGTCACTGTTAGTCATCAGTATTTTTTACTTGCTTTGATGACTATATGCCTTGTCCAGGTTTTCTAGAAACCAATTTCAAACATTCAATTTGTCCTCTAGAAAATCCATCAAAGAAATTTTTTATCTTTCCCCTCCCTCTCTTACATACTATGATTGAAGTGGTCATCAAGCTTAAAATCCTATCCTAGGTCAGTAAACCTTCAATATCCATAACTATCACATCCTTGTAAAACCTCTTATCTTTGATATCCAAAATCCTCCTATTTCACAAAACAGTCCGTCCAAACATTATTCAAGTTGTCCTTGTTACCTTATCACTGACTGAAGTTACTATTTGATGACCTGAGTATGTCTAGGAAACCATTTTAAAAGGTCATAACAAAGTGTCCAGGTTAGGTGATGGTGCTTAGGATTAGTATCTTAGAAGACCTATGTCTTGTTAAGAACTCTGTTTTTACTATCAGTCAAAATATCCTATCCTTCTATCTGGCAAAACAAATCCTTTTGTTATCCCTAGGTGGTGCACCATCAGGTTGTCATATGTCTTGTTTCAACAAAGCTCAAAAAGTCAATTCAAGAAGAAACGGGGTAAAAATGGTCCCATAACCAAAGAGAAAGTGATCAAGTGATTTTCAAAGTTTATCATCATGATACCACAGAAAGGGTCTCCAATGGTCAAAGACATTTTATCAATGCATCTCTGTAGGGGTGCTAGGATAGATGGGATTAAGCAGTTTTGAACAAGGGGACACTTCAAGGAAAGCTTTCAAAGCTAGAACAGTTGACTGTTGGGAAACAAAGAAAATGCATATTTCAAAGAGAAAGGAAACCTACAGGATTCATCCCTGCAAACTAAAAACACCAAGAAAGTCAAAGAATCATCCATCATGGAAAAATGAGTACAAAGGTTGGGAAGTTACTGCATCTAGCACATCATGTCAACTCACAATGGCATTTTCACATTCTTCCCAAACATATGGGCACAACTCTGAAAAACAGTCTTATGAGGCTAGGTATGGAAATTTTCAGGCAAAATAACCTCTAGCAAACTAGGCATCAAAGTAAAAAGTATAGAAAGGAACAACTGCCTTTTTTCTATAGCCTAGACTCTGAATCATCAAGGTACTATCATCACAAAGGAAGATAAAGCTACTACAAAAGAGAGTTAACCTAAGGGACATAAAGTAGATATGTTGGAGTTTGAAATATCTTACCTGTTCACTATCTCCACAATAAATTTCTACAAGAAGCTTGTCTCATACAGATTGATAAAGGATAAGCCATTTTAATTTCCTCCTTCAATCATAAGTAGATGGCAATCACTTGTTTTTATGAATTGCCTCCTTCAATGATAAGCAGATGGAAACCACTTGTTTTTATTAGGCACCTCCTTCAATCATGAGGAGAGGGCCTAAATAGTTTATGTCTAACAAGCCTCCTTCAAAGATGATAAGAAGAGGGCATGACATGAACAATTTGTTTAGAAGGCTAAAAGCTTCATTTGGAAAATAGAAACTGGGCCTAAAGTTTCTTTAAAGGACCTCCTTCAATTTATAAGTAGAGGGAAAAGACTGCATTAAAGGGCCTCCTTCATTTGAAAAACAGAGAGGCAAAATTTTATAGGAACTACCTTAAAAAGACAAGGAAAGTGGCACCTCCTTCATATATAAGCAGAGAGTGCATAGTTTCCAAACTGGTTTCACTGTTGAAAAATTATGATTAAAAATACCCCACAATGAAAAATGTTTCAAAATTGTTTCATAGAAATAGGGTAAATGAGAAAAAGAGGCAAAAGTTTAATGAAACTATTTAAAAAAAAATCCAAAAGGAGAAGAGTACGTGCCATAAAAGCATTTCAAAAGGCACAAAAGCCCTTAACGGACATATCTTATCCTCATTTTATTGA
>JAXQQM020067628.1:0-69774 GCA_034641835.2 Pinus albicaulis
CCCTTTTCCATTTCCATTTTAAACCCAATTGATCAATAAAAATAGTTAAAATTACTTCTAGAATGGTTTACATGACTGACTTGTTGAATTTTGTGATTGTTGCCATTATTAAGCATTTTGACCGGAACTAGCTGCAGAATGCAGGCATTCTGTAGCTAACCGGCGATTCTGCAGCTACCTTTATGTTTGAGCATGTTCCAGGTGGCCTCTTGAGGAAAAACGCATATGGGCATGATCCACGTCGTACCTACATGGTGTGTTGCTCGTCATGGAAGAGGAAATGAATTCTGGGTACGGTTATGCACGTGTGAACACATTTGTGAAGGAAGACTCCTACTAGGACTGTCACAGTCCAGGTGTCTTTTCTCTTTTACGCGGCCACCTCAAAGACTCCTAAGATGATTTGGATTAGGAAGACATCATTCCTAAATTATTGTAATTATTGTTACTTGCATTTACTTTATAAACTCTTGAGTAGGCCGAGAGCTTAGTTAGAAATTTTGTGTAGATTTGCTGCTAGATTTTGGTGTAAACTCTGTGTTACGTCTTTTAAGACACAAAGCATTATGTTCAAACTATTGCATCGTTAATGGAGAAGACAAAATTATCTTGAAGGCGTGATTTAATTGTGAAGTCGAATGCCGTCAAGTGGTAGAGGGCCCCTGCCCCTTGAACTGATTTCTTTTGCGTAAACTAGATAAGTTTTTCCTAGCTGTCTTTACGTTCTGCATATTGAATTAGTAGTTGTTTTGTTTTATATACTGTAGTCGTACTCATTCTACTTCTTCCATAAGAAGACACTCTTCCAACAGACTAAAATGATGAATGTTTAAATGACTATGGTATTGTAGGATAGGAGTTAAATTTGTATTTGTTTTTAACTAGCTACTGTAGTCATATTCGTTCCAGTTCTTCCACAAGAAGACACTCTTCCAATAGAATAAAATGATGAATGTTTAATGACTATGGTACTGTAGGATAGGAGTTGAATTTGTATTTGATTTTAACTAGATACTGTAGTTATATTCATTCCAGTTCTTTCACAAGAAGACATTCTTCCAACAGATCATAACAACGAATGATGAATAGCTATACTATTGTAGGAATTAGTTGTAGTTTTTAGTCTTCACTATCACAGTTGCACTTGTCCTAATCACTCTTCCACAAGAAGAAATTCTTCCAAGACATCCTTAAGAAGTTCAAGATATGACCGTGATGTGACAACTTAGTTTTTCATTTGCTTTCAGTTCATTTGCTTTCAATTGCATACAAGTCCACAGTCAAAATTGTTCTACCTCTTCCACAAGAAGGAACTCTTCCAAAATATCACTCATGATGAACAAACCGATTGTGTAACTTCATAGAATAATGCATGTTAGTTAGAACGCTCCGGAGTTTCATTTTGCATTTAATTCATGTCCAGCTACTTCATTTCAAAGTTTGATGATGACTTATGGTTTAACATTGTTCTAGTTTAGAAGCATCTTAAGCTCATGTTTAAATCAATTCATTGCACTTACATTTCATAGTCACATTATCACCCTTTGCACAGTAAATCACTTTAGTTGATAGGACTCATAAGACAGCCCTCGTTATTTACAAATATCTTTTTGTTCTGAAAACCACCAGTGATCCATAACCTTAGGAACAGAAGATAACATCATTACAAGGTCTGAAATATCTCTGCAAATTCCTCATCATAAACAGAGCTCTTCCTCAACAGAACTACCTTGAAAAGAAACCAATAACTCTTTGAGTATAGGCTCTATGACATTCAATTGAAATTGCAGAATAGAACTAGGAATTAGTCATGGAATAGATAAGCTTAGAATAGAATGTTGCATCATGATTAGTGTCTAACTATCTAGTTAGAAAACTTGCATATTTAGTGATCATTTCTCAAAGTCTAGTTTGTGTCATTTGTTTAAGAAGTCATCATCAAGCTCTTGTTTCTATTCAGTCATAGTTCAGATGTTGCTTCAGTGTTTTTGATTACATTTGCCATTCCATACATTAGGCTTAACTGTGTTTTTGACCACCAATTTCTTTTCATTAGTTTTCTAGACATTTTCATTGTAAACATAAAACTTCAAAAGACCAAAAACATCATAAATCAACATAAAAGACCAAAACATCACAAAACACTACATACAACGCACTAGGAAACAAGCACCTGGGTACATATGGTACATTTCACTTCAGCAGTTTACAAATCCTGGTTGACAATTAAATGAACTCAGTTTAGGAGACTAGATTGAGACACAACATTTTGGCACCGTTGCCGGGGAAGTGAAAACTAGGTAACCTTTGTTTCTTAGCATCCAAAAACAATTTTATGCGTAGGGAGAGAGATTCAAGGGGAAGATTTATAAGCGGCAGAGGCAGAAGTTTGACATCTAGAACACCACTTGTTTCATCTAGATCCAGAATTAGTACACCTTCAACTCAAACCCATCTTCCATCCTTTACTGATCCTGGACTTCTAGAAGATCTAAGGTCACCTATTCCATTAGAGAAACCTTCCACTTCATCCACTGAACCTGCCATAGAAGAGGATCCAAAAACCTTTGTTGAGGATACAAACTTTTCTACTTCCACAGGAGAGTCAACCATGGAAGAAGAAGGAGGAGGAGGAGTTGTTAATGGAGAACACACATTATTTGGAGGAGGTAGAGGTAGAGGTAGAGGAGAAGGAGGAAGAGGAGGTAGAGGTGCAGATGGAGGAAGAGGTAGAATAGGAAGCTCTTTTGGGTTCCCTATACTTGATGAAGAAACCAATACAACCATGAGAAACATTTCACCTTCTGTCCTTCCGAACTTCTATGGACTTAAAACTGAGGATCCTGAAACTTTCTTATTCGAATTTGAAGTGCTGTGTAGGACTTATGACTACCTTCAAGATGCTCAAAAATTGAAATTATTTCCTTCAACTCTGAAAGGAGAAGCATTGAAGTGGTTTATGAGCTTAAACAGTAGTTCCATTAGGACATGGGAAGACATGAAACAAGCATTTCTAGAGAGATACTTGGATTATTGTATGCCGGTTAACCATAAGGAAGAAGTGTTCAAGATGTTACAAAAAGAAGATGAAAACTTAGAAGATTTGTTGGAAAGATTTAAATACAACATCAAAAGGGCACAAATGGAAAACCTAGATCAAGACACTTTAAAAGCTCTTTTGTTGAAAACCATTAGGGAGGAATGGTTGGATATCCTCAACATGATGGGAAAAGGGGATATATCACAACTCACATTACCTGAAATATCCGAGTTATGTATCAACCTTTCCAGAGGGAAATCCAAAACTGTCAAAGGTCCAAGAGATCCTGCTCTTGCAAGAGCAAGTAAATCTGCTTCTGGGACAGTAAGTAGATCGGAAATAGGACACATGCTTGATGATTTTAAATCTGACATCTTAGGGAGTCTTAGTGAACAAATAGACACCCTCAAGATACAAAACAAGCAAAAGGCTGAATCTGATGCCTTGGCAATCTTTTGTCCCAAATGTAGAAAAAAGCATGCCTTGAGAGAGTGTCCTTTAGATGTAAAAGTTGTAGAAACCTGTGTTATTTGTTCTGAGAAACATGAGACCAAGAATTGAAATTCTCTTCCTGGTCTCAAGGCTGTTTTTCAAGAAGAAACTCCTACAGATTCCACAGAATCTCTTAACTTTGTATCTAGAAGACCTTGGCAGGGATCTCAGACACAGGGATTTCTTGATCAAATGTATAATCAACCTCCACCTTGGAATTCTTGGCAGCAACCTTGGCCCCAATTTCAAAATCAATCTCAAGCTTGGGCACAAGGATCACAAGGTCCCTATGGAAGATACTCTCCATATTTTCAGTATCCACCATCCTATCCACCATATCCACATTTTTATCCTCAAAATCCTCAACAAAATTTTCCTCAAAATCTTCAACAAAATTTTCAACAAAATCCTCAACAACATCATTTGAACCAACCTCATCAAAATCAACCACTTCCATTACCATTCCCTCAAAAATCCAATCAATTACCAGCTCAGCCCATACCAAACCCCAATAATAAGAATCCTCAGAATACATACATGATAGAAGGACAACAATTTCCAACTTATTTAATTACTCCTCTAGACCTTAGTGATGTTCAACTTAGGTCTGGAAGGATACTTGAGAAGAGGAAACCTTTTGTGATCATACAAGAACAAGATGATTCTGAGGAAGACTCCCTACGGGTTAATAAAAGTCTTGAGGAAGAAACATCCTTTCAAGGCCAAAACATTGAAAAACTGAAACAAAAAGATCCAATAAGCCCAACTCCAGTATTAGAGCAACCATCCATATCTACTTCTATACCTCCCTTTCCGGAAAGATTACAAATTGACAAAGGTGTAGAAAAACAAATAATGGTGCCTAATTATGATTTCTTGGATGAATTGAGAAATGTTTGCATTAAAATTCCATTATTGCAAGCCATTAAGGAAATCCCAATTTTAGCCAAAACAATAAAGGAGTTGAGTATGAAGACAACAAAGAAAAGAATAAGAGAAACCAAGAAAATTCAACTGGTAGGACAAATAGCAGATATTATGATGGGTAAGATTACTATTCCAAAGTACCTTGACCCAGGAAATCCAGTTGTCAAAATTCACATCAATGGAATTGAAATTCAAAACACACTCATTGACTTAGGAACAGCAATAAATATCATGAGTAGACAAATCATGGACAAACTGAAACTTCCTAATCTTCTCTTTACACCCACACTATTACAACTAGCAGATAGATCTGTGATCAGACCAGATGGGGTAATAGAAGACATTCCAGTGTCCCTAGACTCTTGGGAGTACCTTGTGGATTTCATGATCCTGACACCCAAGAATAATCTAGGAGGCCATCCTGTCATACTAGGAAGACCTTGGTTGGCTACAGCTGATGCTTTTATTAGTTGTAGGTCTGGTGATATGTATATTTCTGATGGAAGTTCAACAAATAAATTCACTTTATATCCTCCAGCTAGGACAATTACAGATCTAGATGACACTCAATGGATAGAGGATGAAGAACATTTGCAACCGCTCTTCACAATTTCAGAAATTAGTGAAGATAATCAAATTCTGAATACTTTAGAAAATTTTGAATCTTCTCCAGAGCACAAACAATAATCATTTCAAGAGAGATCCAATATTGAGTTCTTGTCATCTAGACAGATGTCTCTTCATTCTATGGACAAATTTGGCAGTTCTACAAGTGAAATTTTTCCAGGAAAAACCTTGAACATAAACAAAAACCTGGAAAAATCTCAACAAGAAGAACTAGTCAAAGTATTACAGAGACATTCTTCTGCATATGCATGGGAATACACTGACATGAAAGGGATAAGTCCCAAGACTTGTACTCATCACATCTATATAGAGGCAAATTGCAAACCAATCGGACAACCTCAAAGACGGATGAATCCAAATCTTAGGGAAATTGTCAAGGAAGAATTACAAAAATTGTTAAATGTTAACTTCATCTATCCTATTTCAGATAGTCAGTGGGTTTCTCCTTTAGTAATTATACCTAAGAAAAATGGAAAATGGAGGGTGTGTGTTGACTACCGAGAACTGAATAAAGCTACTCTTAAAGACCATTTTCCCTTACCTTTCATAGATCAAGTATTAGATACATTAGCGGGTAAAAAGTACTTTTCATTCCTGGATGGATTTAGTGGTTACAATCAAATCCAAGTAGCACTTGAAGACCAAGATAAAACCACATTTACTTGTCCTTGGGGTACTTATGCCTACCGAGTATTGCCATTTGGATTGTGCAATGCACCTGCAACATTCCAAAGGGCAGTATTAGGAATTTTTTCTGATCTGATACATGACTGTGTAGAGGTGTACATGGATGATTTTACGGTTTATGGGGATACATTTGAAGAGGCTTTAGAAAACTTGGAAAAGGTCTTAAAAAGATGTCAAGAAGCAAACCTTTCTCTTAGTCATGAAAAATGTTTTATGATGTTCACTGAAGGTATTGTTTTAGGACACCACATTTCAGGGGATGGGATTAGAGTTGATGAAGCGAAAGTTGAAGTTATTTCTAACCTATCCATTCCAAGTTGTCAAAAAGATGTAAGAAGTTTTCTAGGATTTACGGGGTACTATCGGAGATTTATAGAAAACTTCACCAAAATAGCATCTCCTCTTTTCAAATTACTCACCAAAGATTGTGAATTTAAGTGGACTTCTGATTGCCAGTTAGCTTTTGAAACCCTGAAAACCAAAATTTCTGAAGCACCTATATTAAGGGAACCTAACTGGAAGTTACCTTTTCATATCTCGATAGATGCTTCCGATACAGCTCTGGGAGCAGTATTGGGACAGAAAGATTTAATTCCCTATGCCATCTATTATATCAGTAAAAATTTGACTCCTGCAGAGTTAAACTATACTGTAACTGAAAAAGAGTTTTTAGCTATTGTTCATGCCATTAACAAATTTAGACACTATATAACAGGCTATGAAACTTTTATTCACTCTGATCATTCTGCCATTAGATATTTAATGAATAAATCAATCACTAATGGTAGAGTTATAAGATGGTTGTTATTATTGCAAGAATTCAACATTACTATTCTAGATAGGCCTGGAAAACAAAACACTGTGGCTGACTTCCTGTCTAGAATTCAAAATATCAAAGATGACACTCCGGTTGAAGATCAATTTCCTGATGAATATCTTTTTGCGGTTTCTACTCAAACTCCATGGTTTGCTGATATTGCTAATTATTTAGTTTCAGGAAAATTTCCTTCAATTATGAATGCAAGGGATAAAAGAAAAATCATTAATGATAGTGCAAGATATTCATGGGTCGCTAATGAGTTGTACAAGACAGGTCCAGATTTGATCATTAGAAGGTGTGTTCGTGAAGATGAGATGCCCGAAATTCTCAAGGCATGTCATGATGAACCTTGTGGCGGACACTTTGCAGATAAGAGGACAGCCTATAAGATCCTTAATTTAGGATATTATTGGCCATCTTTGTTTACAGATGCAAGGGAGTATGTAAAAAGGTGTGACAGTTGCCAAAGGGTAGGGAAACCTTCTCCTTCAGGTGAGATGCCATTACAACCTCAGGTACACATTGAACCTTTTGAAAAATGGGCTTTGGATTTTGTAGGACCTATTAGTCCTCCATCGAGACAAAAGAAATACATATTAGTTTGCACTGATTATGTTACTAAATGGGTAGAAGCTAAACCATTACTTGTTGCTAATGAATCATCTGTAGTTAATTTTCTTTTTGAGGATATTTTTACTCGTTTTGGTGTCCCAAGGGAAATTGTTACAGATCAAGGAGCTCAATTTACATCAAGGCTAGTGGAGCAAATGATGAAGAAGTACAAAATCAGACATAGAAAATCTACTCCTTATCATCCACAAGCAAATGGTCAAGTGGAATCTACTAATAAGGTCATTGAAGGAATCCTAACAAAAACTATTCATTTACATAGAAGAGATTGGGTAGATAGGCTTCCTGAAGCCTTGTGGGCCTATAGAACTACATGGAGAAACACAACAGGCCATACTCCTTATGAGCTTGTTTATGGGAAGCAAGTTTTGTTTCCTATAGAGTTCCAAATTCAAACATTCAAGATGACAGTTCAGCTAGGACTTGATCTAACGGAGGCACAAAAGCATAGACTGGAGCAAATTAATGAATTGGATGAGATCAGACAAGATGCAGTTCAGAAAACAAGTCTAGTCCAACAGCAAAGGGCTAGATGGCATGACAAGTACATCAAGGAGAAGAAATTCAAAGAGGGTGACTGGGCTCTCTTGTTTGATTCAAATTCAAGGATTTTCAAGGGAAATTTCAGACACATTGGCTTGGGCCATATGAAATTGTTCGAATTTTTGATAATGGGGCAGTAAAAATCAGAACTATAGATGAAGAAGAGGTAACTTTTCTTGTGAATGGCCATAGACTGAAGCTATACCACAAGCCACTCTCAAGAGAAGAGTTTGTCAAGAAGTTCCAAGGAGACAATGATGTGAAGTTAATGAAGAAGAGTCTCTCTTCTTCATCAACTTGATTAAATTTTCTGAAGCATTTCTCTTTTGAAAAAAAATAAAAATAAATAAATAAATAAAGGTATAAACATGAAAACCAATCATTGATTGGCATGTTTATACAGAAAAGATAGGGTGAAAATCAGAGTCTCTCTGACACTCTAACTTTTCCCATTTTTGTTTTTATAAGCAGCTGTTATAAAAATCATAAGTACAGTGCCATAGTACTTATGATTCATTTCATCTCACTCCATTCACTTATCCATCCATACTTCATCTCATCCATCATTCACATTTCACTCCATTCCACATCTCATTCATTTCACTCCATCTTCCATTCACTTCATTTTCATGTCAAAACATAGAATTTGATATCCTGCTGCAAGTGAATAAAATATGTCATGAATTGCAGTACAGCCCTTATGTTCCTTCATTCCACGAACTGAATCCATTTTATTCCATTATCCACTTCATACATATCATAATCCATCATCCATTTTCATCCATTTTCATAAACATTTCACCCATCTTCCAGAAACATTTCATTTTCATGATTAAAGTATTCTACAGGAACATTCTGCAGCTCAGTGGACATTCTGCAGCTGATCAACCTTTCTGCAGCCCGACAGTCTTTTCGCAGCAATAAACCCTGAAGGCATCAACCAGCAGACATCAGAATTACAACAAAGTGATCCAGTGAATTCATGAATAAAAAATATCAAGAAAATTGTGAAAGATTCCTCCAAAGATGAGCAGAGAAGACAAAGGCTACAAGAACATCAAATAAAGGGCAGAGGTAACAAATTTAAATTATGATGGCACTTCATAAAAGTTTAGCATAGTTTAGTTGTGGATTATTCGAAAGGTTGTTTTAATTGTTTTATTGATCAAACACCAAACAAACCCTCTACAGACTTTGTATTAAAATCTTCCAATTCAAATTTTCTATCCGATAGCATTTAAGCGGTGAAACGGCCAAAGCATTTGAATTTCCCACGACTCTTAACCAAGTTATTTAATGATGAAGATTTTTCATGCCGTCATAAATCCTCCGCCGTCTCCTCAATCATTAATACAATCCTCCACCTCACTCCACCACTCTATGCCGTGACCATTTGCCATAACGTCATTCCGTAGCCAGTATTCCATTCCGAAGGCAGAAGTATTATTATCATCAGGAGTAGAACAGAAGAGGTAAATTTGGAAGTATAACAGTGTGAGAACTCAAAACCACTTGATCCCGTGAACAGATAGCATATCACTGTGAACGAAGTTTGGAGCATTTTCACTGTCAACACAGAATTGTGGCCGTGTAGAGTTTAAAGCCTGTTGCTACCAGAAGACAGAGGTGCTAAAATTGAAGACTTTTGCTACCAAAGACAGAGGTGTGGTAGTGATTGAGTTTAAAGTCTGTTATTACCAAAAACAGAGGTGTGGTAGTGATTGGTTTTGAAGTCTGTTGTTACCCGAGACAGAGATGCTGTAGTGTTGAATTTGAAGCATACCATTTGCTATCAGAGA
Organism: Pinus albicaulis; assembly: GCA_034641835.2. Lineage (NCBI taxonomy): Eukaryota > Viridiplantae > Streptophyta > Pinopsida > Pinales > Pinaceae > Pinus > Pinus albicaulis. The sequence continues at coordinate 9,566 of JAXQQM020067628.1, forward strand.
CAGAGGTTGAGTTTGAAGTCTGTTGTTACTAGAAACAGAAGTGTTTTTCAGTGATTGAGTTTGAAGTCTTTCTGTTACCAAGGACGGAGGTATTGCACAAAAAGAAACTTGAAATCATCTACCACTGTCTATCAGAGACATATTAGCTCGAAAATTGAAATTGCTTTCATATCTCTCCAAAGTTCAACAGAAGTACATCAGTCCGAGGTTTCGAAGGCATTCTTCATTATCAAACAGAGGCATACAAACCAGAGATTTTGAAGACTGTTGCTATTATAAATAAAAGGTATGTCCTTCCAAAATTGAAGCCATTTTCATTTAGAGCTTGAAGCCATTTTTAATCCGAAAGTAAAAGACATTGTTTTGTGGGTAGAGTGTTAATTTGATATTGAAAAACATCATGGGTTTCATCGTAAGGACTGAGCCTGTGGGATCAAAATATTTAGAAGGTTACCCACAATGCAAGGAGATGTTACAACAAATAGGATGGCTTCAATTCTTGGAAAAATTTAATGGCTTCCATAAGGAAGTAACCAAAACATTTTCCAGATCATTCCAAGGTACTGAAGTTGAAATAGGGGATGTCAAGTTTACTGTTACTGAAGTTTTTATAGCAGAGGCTACAGGATTTTCCAGAACTGGAGAAAGATGGTTTAAAAATAGGGAATTCCACAATGACTCCTGGAAACAAATTTTGAAATCACCAAATATGGATGTTAGTGTGTTCAAGAAAGGAATTCCCAGTACAGCATTGAAAAGCAAATGGAGAAATATACTACTTCTTTTACAAAAATTTGTTACATGTGAGGGTAGATATGGGACATTTTATGTCTATCACATTAGACTAATGTTGCATTTTCTAGGAGAAGATTTGAATCTACCATATTTCTTGCATCAAAGTTTGAAGAAAATGGCTTCCTGTGTTCAGAGAAGAGTTCAGTTTTTGGAGACAACCCTGTATCATCATGGGTTGGTCAAAATTTTGATTGAGCATCATCTATCTAAAACAAATGATACATGGGATGATTTCTTAATAAGAAATCATTTTGAAGAAGCAAAAGAACTATCACCTAAACCACAGCCCACAAAGAGAAGTAGGAAATGGAGGACTTCAAAAGGTAAAATTGACAAACCAGTTCAAGAAAGCAGTGAGGAAGTCATTTTGGAGAAGTTGACTCGAATCAAGAGCCAACGAAAGGAAAAGAAGATAATCAAGGAATCTGTTATAGAGAAAGGAGAGGGGTCCTCTCAGCTTAGGAGAAGCCACAGATTAAAAGAAAAATTGAAGAAAACATCAATCAAACAAACAGGGGTAATCAATATTGAAGATGAAGAAACATCCATGGAAGAGTATGATGATGAAGATTTTTATGAAGGCACCCCTGAGATTGATCCTGCTCAACAGGAAATCTATGATTATGTGGAAACTTTAGAAAGGACAGCTTCAGAAAGAGAAGAGAGAACCCCCAGTCCTCCACTGACTAAAATTGATATATTAAGGAGGGATAGGTATGAGTTGGAATTATTGAATAGACACATCAAAAATGAGAATGAAATTCTCAAAGATCAAATCAAGCTCAAGACTGACATGAACTCAACCTTATCCCTGCATATAGACAAAGTGGAGAGAACCAATGAGAAGATGAAGACAAGGAACAGAAAGTTGATCAGAGCACTCACAAACCTCGGGTTCAAACTTGTGATCAGGAAACCCAGAAGGCCTTTAGCATGCAGACAAAGGAAAAGAAGGGGATTATATGTCCTTGCAGAAGCCTCAGAATTCATAGGATAATTTGCATGAGGACATGCAAAGAGACAGCAGTGGGGGTATGTTGAGCCTCAAATTTGTGCTTTCCTTCACCTCATTTTACCTCATTTTTCCCTTGTCCATTTCCATTTTTAACCCAATTGATCAATAAAAATAGTTAAAATTACTTCTAGAATGGTTTACATAACTGACTTGTTGAATTTTGTGATTGTTGCCATTGTTAAGCATTTTGACCGGAACTAGCTGCAGAATGCAGGCATTCCGTAGCTAACCGGCGATTCTGCAGCTACCTTTATGTTTGAGTATGTTCCAGGTGGCCTCTTGAGGAAAAACGCATATGGGCATGATCCACGTCGTGCCTACATGGTATGCTGCTCGTCATGGAAGAGGAAATGAATTCTGGGTACGGTTATGCACGTGGGAACACATTTGTGAAGGAAGACTCCTACTAGGACTGTCTCAGTCCAGGTGTCTTTTCTCCTTCACGCAGCCACCCCAAAGACTCCTAAGATGATTCGGATAAGGAAAGACATCATTCCTAAATTATTGTAATTATTGTTACTTGCATTTACTTTATAAACTCTTGAGTAGGCCGAGAGCTTAGTTAGAAATTTTGTGTTAGATTTGCTGCTAGATTTTGTGTAAACTCTGTGTTACGTCTTTGAAGACACAAAGCATTATGTTCAAACTATTGCATCGTTAATGGAGCAGACAAAATTATCTTGAAGGCGTGATTTAATTTGGAGTTGAATGCCGTCAAGTGGTAGAGGGCCCCTGCCCCTTGCACGGATTTCTTTTGAGTAAACTAGATAAGTTTTTCCTAGCTGTCTTTACGTTCTGCATTTGAATTAGTAGTTGTTTTGTTTTATCTACTGTAGTCGTACTCATTCTAGTTCTTCCATAAGAAGACACTCTTCCAACAAACTAAAATGATGAATGTTTAATGACTATGGTATTGTAGGATAGGAGTTAAATTTGTATTTGTTTTTAACTAGCTACTGTAGTCATATTCGTTCCAGTTCTTCCACAAGAAGACACTCTTCCAATAGACTAAAATGATGAATGTTTAATGACTATGGTACTGTAGGATAGGAGTTGAATTTGTATTTGATTTTAACTAGATATTGTAGTTATATTCATTCCAGTTCTTTCACAAGAAGACATTCTTCCAACAGATCATAACAACGAATGATGAATAGCTATAGTATTGTAGGAATTAGTTGTAGTTTTTAGTCTTCACTATCACAGTTGCACTTGTCCTAATCACTCTTCCACAAGAAGAAATTCTTCCAAGACATCCTTAAGAAGTTCAAGATATGACTGTGATGTGACAACTTAGTTTTTCATATGCTTTCAGTTCATTTGCTTTCAATTGCATACAAGTCCACAGTCAGAATTGTTCTACCTCTTCCACAAGAAGGAATTCTTCCAAAATATCACTAATGATGAACAAACAGATTGTGTAACTTTATAGAATAATGCATGTTAGTTAGAACACTCCGGAGTCTCATTTTGCATTTAATTCATGTCTAGCTACTTCGTTTCAAGTTTGATGATGGCTTATAGTTTAACATTGTTCTAGTTTAGAAGCATCTTAAGCTCATGTTTAAATTAATTCATTGCACTTACATCTCATAGTCACATTGTCACCCTTTGCACAGTAGATCACTTTAGTTGATAGGATTCATAAGACAGCCTTCATTATTTACAAATATCTTTTTGTTCTGAAAACCACCAGTGATCCATAACCTTAGGAATAGAAGATAACATCATTACAAGGTCTGAAATATCTCTGCAAATTCCTCACCATAAACAGAGCTCTTCCTCAACAGAACTACCCCGAAAAGAAACCAATAACTCTTGGAGTATAGACTCTGTGACCTTCAATTGAAATTGCAGAATAGAACTAGGAATTAGTCATGGAATAGATGAGCTTAGAATAGAATATTACATCATGATTAGTGTCTAACTGTCTAGTTAGAAAACTTGCATATTTAGTGATCATTTCTCAAAGTCTAGTTTGTGTCATTTGTTTAAGAAGTCATTATCAAGCTCTTGTTTCTATTCAGTCATAGTTCAGATGTTGCTTCAGTGTTTTTGATTACATTTGCCATTCCATACATTAGGCTCAACTGTGTTTTTGACCACCAATTTCTTTTCATTAGTTTTCTAGACATTTTCATTGTAAATATAAAACTTCAAAAGACCAAAAACATCATAAATCAACATAAAAGATCAAAACATCACAAAACACTACACACAACGCACTAGGAAACAAGCACCTAGGTACATATGGTACATTTCACTTCAGCAGTTTACAAATCCTGGTTGACAATTAAATGAACTCAGTTTAGGAGACTAGATTGAGATTCTGACAAGATGCACCTTTCGGATTTATTATCCAACTTGGTCCTTTTCTCCTTTGGAACATGTACATATGCATCACATCCAAATACCCTTAGATGTGAAAGAGAGGGTTTCTTACCAGTCCATACCTCATGTGGAGTCTTATCCTCCAACGCTGATGAAGGTGATCTGTTAACCAAGTAACATGCGGTCTCCACTAGCTGCGCCGGAAGTTCTTGTTCTAGCACAATTTCCAGGCATTCTTCTGCCTTTTCAATAGTGATCTGATCAGTTCTTTCTTAACTCCATTTTGATTAATTATTGTGCTGGGTGGTCTTCTCTGTCACTGCACTTGCCCACAAAACTCTTCAAATTCCTTCTTGCGAGACCTCCCCACCATTATACATCCTCGGTGCCTTTATCTTCTTCTCTTGTCTGGTTTTCCACCGGTCTGTGAGTGTTAAATTTAATAGAACTTCATATTTCTTCCTCAAGAAATATATCCATGTATTCCTTGAGAAGTCATCTATGAATGAAACATAGTACACAGACTTTCCCAGTGATGGAACTAACACAGGTCCAAACACATCACTGTGCACAAGTTCTAATATCTTTTTCACCCTCTTAGCACTAGAAGGAAAACTCACCCTATTCTGCTTCCCATATACACAATGTTCATAGAAATAAAAATCTATAGAGCAATTAGACATACCTTCTACCATACCATTTCTATTTAGTATCCGAAGGCCCTTCTCTACAATATGTCCAAGCCTTTGATGCCATAGCATGGTCTTTTCTCTCAGAGACTACTAGGTTTCCGCTCCACTTTCGTGAACTACGAATCACATAACGATCATCAATAAGCACATTTTTGTAGCTTGTACAGAGTTCCAGTCCAAACTCCCCGCATTAATACCAGTGCTCCCCGAACCATCTTGTAGGCATCTTTCTCGAACAATGTTTTTACAATTGCATCATCCATCTTTCTTACAAAAATCAGATTTCTGGCCAATGCAGGAATATGTAGAACACCAGGAAGTGTTCTAATCCTTCCACCTTATAGCTTCAGCTTGAACTTTCCACGTTCGACGATTTTGGCCTTCCTATCATCCCCTAGGAAGACATCACCACCATCATATTTCTCATACTTGCAGAACCACTCCCTATGGGGAGTGAAGTGAAAGGATGCACCTGAGTCAATCAACCATGACTCATGATATACATGTGTATTTGAAGAAGAAGCCAAATACAAATCCCCACCTTCATCCGAGGTGGTTTTTGCCTCTACAGAAGGAGCATCATCGCATCACTTTTCCTTTCTCAGGAGCTTTAGATCTGCAGTCCTTTTTGTAGTGCCCTTCCTTTTCGCATTTCCACGCACCTTTACAAACTTTCCAGGAGATTTATATCTCCCACTCGAAACCTTATTCTTTTTTCTGTTCTGGGACCTTCCTTGTACAAATAAGGCATCTCCATTATGAACCTCCATATTTCTCCGTCTCATTTCCTCCGACAACAAGGCTGAGACAATGTCATCAAAATTCAAGGTAGTTGTATTGTTACCTATTGCAATAACCAGACTATCCCACGAATCTGGTAGAGAACACAACAAACTGATGCACTTATCTTCATCTGATATTTTAATATCAACAGATGATGTACCGATCCTACCGCGCATTGAAGTTTCAGATGTTCCGTCACCGAGTCTCCATCCTTCATCCCTGCCATATGCCTTTTTTTCGCAGAACAAATGCCATCGCAGACTTAGATTGGTACAAAGTCTCAAGTTTTTCCAAATTATTCGTCGTAGCTCTTCGTACACATTCACCAACATCGAATCCGAGACACAGCAATCGTATTGTGCCTAGCCTTCGCATCCGCTTCCAAATATCCGATATCACAGCTCGGTTTAGTACCTTGATCTACCGTGATCCACTGATCTTTATCCACCAGTAGATCCTCCATCTTGAGCTTCCATAACTCAAAGCTCTGACCATTAAATTTCTCTATCTCTATCTTCCCACCGCTCGCCATATTCTTTCACCGCAAGAATCGATCCCGCAGATCTCCCATTGAACAGGGTCTACCTCAGCCCCGAGCAAAAAACCCTTAGCAGCAAAGGCGTCCCCTTGAATCCAAAACAACTTTGATACCAAATGTAGGTTTTAACCCTGAACAGAAATTATCTACACACGAATCTTATAACAGAAAATAAACAATAGCGAGAGCATAAAACATAAAACAGATAAACACAGATATTTTCCACTGGATCCCAAATCGGGATGACCAACTTGATTTTTCATTATATTCCTTTTAGTGTTACAACACATATGATATGAGTAAATAATGTCACATGTTAGATAACCCCAATCCATTAACCTGATTAGAACATAACCGTAGTTCCCTTGACCGGATCTAGAGAAATACCAAAATACCGGGGGCCGAAACCCATCTAATTTAAAATCCATGTGCAAACTCATGTACGAAACATGGGTGGGTCCGCCTCACAGAGTGGGACCGCACAACAGTGCACGCCACCCAGGCGCCGCTACGTACCTACTGGGGCCGCCCTCTGACCCCCCCGCTATGCCCGGCAACATACAACATGGGGCTGGCCGGGAAAGAATAGCACACACCCAACAAACCATAAAGAAATTATGATTTCGGTTAATAGGGTATTATCGCAAGTTTAGCGAAGAATTATAGAGAAGGTAACACCTCTAACAACATTATTAAATATGACTATGTACCATGGACTTCGAAGTAACTGGTGTCTTTGAACATCTTAAAGAGGCAATGTGCCTAGCACCAGTCTTAGCTATGCCAGACTTCACAAAAACCTTTATTGTGGAATGTGATGCCTCAAGAAATGGAATTGGTGTTGTTTTAATGCAAGAAGGAAGACCCATTGCATTTTACATTCGTCCAATTAAAGGAAAGTATTTACAGAAAGCTATTTATGAGAAGGAAATGTTGGCAATACTACATGCACTAAATAAATGGTGACCTTACCTAATGAGAAGACACTTCAAGATAAAAATTGATCATGATATTCTTAAAATATTTTTGGAACAAAGACTATCTTCAGAATAGAAACAAAAATGGGTCACAAATATTTTGGGTTATGAATTTGAAATCATCTACAAAAAATGGAAGCTAAATGGTGTCGCAGATTCACTCTCAAGAAAGGATGAAGAGGTGGAAGCACTGATTTGTGCCATTTCTATTATCCAACCATATTAGATAATTGAAGCAAGGGATGATTGGAAGAAGGATGAAGAAGTGTGGACATTCATTCAAAAGTTGCAGAAATATCCTAGGAAATATGATACATTTAGTTGGAAAAATGGTTCTTTATGGTATAGAGATCGCTTATATATTTGTAAGAATTCCCAAGTAAAACAAAAGATTCTTTTGGAATTGCACACTTATCCTTTAGGAGGGCACTCAAGATTTTTAAAAACTTACCATAGGGTGAAGAAATAATTTTTTTGGGATGGTCTTAAATCTGATATTCAAAATTTTGTGGTAGAATGTTTGGTTTGCCAGCAAAAGAAAGTTGAGACAATTAAGACCCTGAGTCTTCTACAATCTTTATCCATTCCAAGTCAACGTTGGGAGGAAATTTCAATGGATTTTATCACATGTTTACCTAAGTCTGAAGGAAAGAGTGTCATCATGGTGGTAGTTGGTAGACTTACCAAGTATGCACACTTTTGTGCATTATATCATCCATTTAAAGCAAGTACAATTGCTACTACATTTATGGAAAAAATTCAAAATCTACGTGGAAACCCAAAGATTATTGTAAGTGACAGAGATCCCATTTTTACTGGAAAGTTTTGGACGGAATTATTTTCTTGTTTGGGCACTCAAATACCTCATAGCTCATCTTATCATCCTCAATCTGATGGTCAAACTGAGATAGTGAATAAATTTTTGGAAGGATATCTTCGTTGTTTTGTATCTGATAAGAAAACATAATGGGTGAAGTGGTTACCTCTCGCTGAATGGTGGTATAACACTTCCTTCCATACTACAGCAAAAATGAACCCATTTATGGCACTTTATGGATATCATCCACCGTCCATCACATCATCTTGAAGAGAAAATTCTAAGTTTCAAGTAGTGGAAGATCACATCGAGCATCAAAAAGAAGTTCTCCAACTCTTAAAGGATAACCTAAATTTGGCACAAAATCGAATGAAACAACAGGTAGATCAACATTGCAGCGAGAGAAGTTTTGATGTAGGAGATTGGGTATTTTTTACGGCTACAACCATATAAACAAATGTCCCTCAAGCAAGCTAAGAAGGATAATAAATTATCGCCAAAGTACTATGGTCATTACAAGGTGTTGCTAAATATTGGTACTATGGCATACAAATTGCATCTTCCTGCTTCTTCGTGAGTGCATGCAGTTTTCCATGTTTCATGCTTAAAGAAGGTTATAGGTGACAAACTTCCAGTTCAAACAATATTTCCAAAACTTGACGAGGAAGGAAAAATCATATTGGAACCTGAAGTAGTCACGGAAAAAAGAACTCAATAGCTACGAAATCGATCAATTTCAGAGTATCTCATCAAGTGGAAGAACTTACCCACTGAAGATTCTACATGGGAAGAAGAGAATTTTACATAGAAGCATCCAAAGCTACTCAAGTGTTGAGGACAACACTTTTTTGAAGGAGAGGGGCATGTTAGGTCCCTATATTACTAGTATAGTCCCTTACTGTTGTTAGTGTAACACCCTTATTGTTATTGTTGTACCCTATAACCCCAATATTGTTATTATTGTGCCCTTACATTATTATTGTTAGGTCGGCTAGGATTATATTGTGATCCCATGGACTCCTATATATAGAAGGATGTTTTTTTATTTGTATCATCCAAGAATTTTTCATTTATGTAATGTATTGGAGATTTTCCCCTCGAAGTGGCTGATTTCTAAGGCAATGATCTCTATTTTATTCTATTTTTGGAGTTGGTTTCATAACACGACGTTTTGCAGAATGAGAAGGAAGGTCATCGAGATATGGCTAAAATATGTGCTTGAGGTCATGGAATGCATAAGACATATCTCACTGGAATATTTCTCTGACATTCTTTAGGCTGAAAGGGAGCTTCATAGGTGAGAGTCCCCCATGGAGAGATAAAAGTGGTTTTGTGTTGGTTAGCTTGAGGGATGTTAATGTTCCAGGAAAATATCTCACTTTTGGCACATTCAGCAATGATCTGATCGATAAACAGAGGGGTAATTTCCCTTCGGAAAATCTCGATTGATATCATGGTAATCAACACAAACTTGAAAGGTCCCTTGCTTCTTATTGACATGAAAAATATTGGAGACCCAATCTGTTAATAGTATGGGGTAGATAACACCAGCTTTAATAAGTTTTTCAACTTCACCCTTTATAGCGGCAGGCTTTAATGGGTGCACGGGATGAAGCCATTGGCGAACGGGCTTTGACTTTGGATAGGTTGGAATTTCATGCACCACGATACTTGGATAAATTTCGGGCATTTCTTCATATGATCGCGCGAAGACATTGTATAACTCCTGAAAAAGTTCCTTATAAATCTTTATCTCTTCGAGAGAACAATATGCACCGATATGCACATTGTCGACAATCCCTAAATTTTAACAGAGATGTCAATCAGAATAGTCGAAGTGATATTTCTCATGTTTCCTTCAGAAAACACTTCATAAATCAAAGCCGGATTCTAAAGTGGTTCAGTCAGTACTAGCAAAAGCATGGGATCCTAGACATGCGGAGATGTCACATGGGATTGGAAGAAACGAGGAACGATGATGTCCATCATCCCATGGTTTTTCTTCAAGAGAAATGACCTCCACGATACTCTCGTCAGTGGGTAAAGTCTCATTCAAGGGATCATCAGAGTCCCAAGAACCAAACTAGGGAGACTTCACTTAAGTGTCTAGGGAAGAAACCAAATGAGTATTGGTTTCGGATGTAGCCTTAGAAGCCGTGAGAATATCTTGATACATCTTCTCAGCTGGGCTAAGGGGCATAACATCACCAAATTTTTTGATCTGGTCAGGATTGGGAGCAATCCATGGATCGTGACCAGATGAAATCATATTGATGTAGGCGACATTCAGAGGCGGAAGTGGAAAAATTCCCATAAGGGACGAGTCTTTGAACAAACCCAACCAAATTTTCTCATAAGGAGTAGCGGCCTTCCCAACATACAGAATGTTCTTTCTTGAAGACACAGAGGGGAAGAAATCTAACCAATCCACAGTCACTATATTCCCCTGATGAGGGAAACAGAGGAGAATAAAGAGAGTAGAGACTACACAAACCATAACCTTTGTCCAACTACGTCCAAGAAGGAGATTATAGTTCAAGTTGGTGTCTACCACCTCAACTTCCATGGTTATTGTTTTCCCATCCAACAAGATGGGTAATGCCATTAGAATGACATACGGTCAATAAACTCAACCATCAAAAGATTCTAAGGTATTCAGGGAATGAATCAACGGGGGAGAGCCGATGGTTTTCCAGGATGCAACAAACATGATGTAGGTTGAAGCGCCTTCATCAACGACAGTCCGATGAATAGTCTTTCCCATAATGGTAACTTGAATCAGAAAATATAACTAAGATGGGAGGGGAGGAACAAAATTCTCGAGATCAAAAATAATCATATTAGAATCTAAAGTATCAATACCTCCAATGGCAGAGAGTAGTGCCTTCCGTTGTGGTGGGAACGACTGGAGGACCTCCATAGCCAACATTGTTGAAGGCACTTGAGCTAGATATTCTACAATATTGTAGTGTTGTGATGCTCTCGCATTCATATTGTAAGACGATTTCCGCATAACACCTTTTGGTGGTGGTTGAATGATGGAGTCACTACTCGGTCTCTCGATCTGGAGAGGACTAGAGGTAGGAGGCGTGGAAGAGGAAGAGTGATCTGGAACTTCTGGTTCCACATGAGCCTTGGATGGATTGAGATAATATTTCATTCTCATCATGATGGCAACATATTTTGTTCCATCCATGAACACCTACGAGCTACCAAATGATTGAGGCCGATCTACCATTTGAACATGTTGGGAAGTGAACGGTTCTTTCAAAACGGACGAAGTCCCAGGTGCACCCTTTAGAAGACGGGCAACTTTGGCATACCGAGGAAAATAATTGGTGTAATGATCGTCATCACATTTTTGACAAGGATATTGGGGCTTATGTGTTGAAGAATTAAAAACATATGACTTCTTTGAATCATGTTTAGGGTTTTCAGATTTAGACTCTCCTTTACCCTTTTTCTTACCCTTTGAAGATTTTTTTGCTGTGGTAGACTGAACAACATTTACCTTTTAGGTTTTAACAAGATTCTTCTGGTTATGGGAAGGAGTAGGCGACACAATAGTAGCAGTGGATTTAGACTTCGAAGAAGCTTTAGGCGCACTACTATCATTATGGGCCATTGTCCCAATAACACCATCCACTGGAGGTGTAACAAGAGATTGAGATGATGAAGGATTAGTCGAAGGATGCAATGCATAAGATAATAACTCATATAGAGTCCTGGATTGGGAATAAACCAAGTCGAGGTATTGAGATCTAGCATGACCTCCTCTTCCGTGACACACCCTCCCATTGCAAGATATTTTGCAATTTTGGGAATGAATGATTTTTTGAACCATTCGGTCAACAACTGATCAGGGATCTCAAATTTGATCAAGCAATGATGACACTGCCATTCATGGATGTGATTCGAGATATGCGTAGTAGTTGACTGTTTCAATGAGGTGACCAGATGGGTGCCAGTTTCATACCAGACATGAAGCTGGAAGTGATTGAGGAAGGCCATGGCTAAGGAATTGAAATCGAAGAAAATTCCTCAAGGGAGCTCAAGGTACCATTTGGTCGCAACACTGGTCAAAGTGTGCTGGAAAAGATGAAGAAAAATGGAATCGTCAACCCAAGAATTAGAGGAACACCACAAGTGGTATGTCATAACATGGGTTTGGGGGTATTCTCCATATTTTCCTTCGAACTTCTGAGAATATCTTGGAATCTTAGTCAGAATCGACGGCTAATGCAGCTGATGCTGGATGGGGTCATTTTTATCTTTGACACATCTGGGAATTCCAATGTAGCCAATAATGGCAAAGGCAGATGATGAGGAAAGAAAGGTTTGGGGTTCCAACCTCATTAATAAGGATTTTTCCCCCATAGGGTATATTCTGATGTGGATATGCATATTTCCCCCATGGTTGGTAAGGGCCTTATTGCAAATATTGTTGATAAGGATGTGGGTTGTGTTAGGGTCCTATAAATATAGGATTCATAATTTTGATTTGACTCTGTTAAAAAATCTTGAAATATTGTACATACCTTTACTTTCTGCAAATGTATTCCCATATTTTAAAATTTGAAAAGAGGGTATGTCCTAAAAGAACAATCAAAGGACAAAAAGAAACAAAGATAAAAAAAAAATATTAAATATGAACCCCATCAAAAATAGATCATGAAAGTGTTGTGTGCAGCTTGTCCAAAATTCCACAATCCATGAAGGTCAAACTTCTTAACCGACCTTTCATGCTTTAAATTTCATGTTTATAGATAGAGAACAAAGATTTTGTCAAATAGTTTAAACTTGACAAATCAGTAGATAGTTAGAGAATAAATGAGGAACTCAATAGTTTAATCTGAGCCCTCGGTTGAAATAAGGTTAGGATTGGATAGTTTCCTGCTTTAAAATAAAAATGGATTAGGGTTTGCAAGCTCAAATGCAACCATACAAATAAAGGAAAGAATGGTAGAATAAATTATGGGCAGGTAGAAAGCAGTTTTACAAGGCATGGATAAACATTATCTAGAAAATTACTAATTTCCCTCCCCACAATGAACTCTAGAACTAAAAACCTTCAGTTATAAAGGCTCAGAGCATATCTCTGACTTTTGTTGGGACTGGACCCATGGCTTTATGAATGATTGGTACTAAAATATTGGAATTCCCTTCATAAAAAAAAAAAAAAACATCCCCTTCATAAGAAGCCTTTTTTCCCCTTAATCATTCATTTTACCCTAATAAAATCCCTTTTCCTAAACACAATTTACTTAGGAAAAGTAAAACCCCTTTGACTATTTCCCTTCTTACACAAAAAACACTAAAAAAAGCCATGGAAATTATTTTAGCCTAAGTATAAATGTTAAAGTGATGATATTTGGACTTACAATGAAGAAATTCAATCTAAAAGTCATATTTTACACTAAATCTATTTTTTCATTCCTGCTCATTCATTTCATATTAACACTAATATAATGTATTAACTCCCTATTTACCTTTTAGCCCGTATTAATATAATTCATGCATATATTAAATACCCCAACCCATATTTTTAAATATAACCTATAGTTTCATTCCACACATTTTCTACATGTCGTACCCACTATATATTATACCCGCAACCTTTGTAAATAAACATAACCCAACTGTATATTAAACATTAAATTAATACATAGTTAATACCTCGCATCATTAAAAATACCCGGGCCCCACACCTTATTGACCAGCATCTTCATCATATAGTCCGCACCATCCTATCTTTACCCGACATATGCGATGGCTAAGATCTCATTTCGCACATTTCAATGCGTAATGTTTAATCGACCCCGACCCTTGTGAAAAAGGTTGTTTTCATGCTTTCTCTCCCCTCCACGCGTCTAAATGCTATTCAATCGCATCTGCCAAACAAATTACACTTACCACCTTTGCTTATTGCGAAAACCACTGGTGGTTTTTCCCTCTTGTGCACCAAACCATCCGTTTATTTGAAAAAAATACCATTAAATTCATTTTAATGTTAAATAAAAAACAAATAAACTCGCCCGCCTGCCTACACCATTTTTTTGCCATTTCAGTTAGAATTTGTGCACAGAAAGAGCTGTTAACCCAAAAATAATGCTTCTGATTCCAGTTTAAGTCTAAATTGGAACTAAAATCACCAAATTTCTACTAAGAACCTTAGAAAAGCTCTGTTGGCCCAGAGAAACCCTCCTTGCAGACCTCTGTTTCATTAACAAATTGTTTGATTTTTGTAGATTATTCTCAGAATATGAAATTGGGCCAACAATTTCAATACTAGTTGTCAAACTTGTTTGCTCCAAATTCTCAGAGTTTAATTCAAAAAATTTTATTAAACAAACATTTTGTATACAAAGAAGGGATTAAATCAAAGTTAGAGAGAGATCAGAGAGATAAAATTGCACAATGAAGGGTAAAAGTGAAAAGGTGACAGAGCAGTAAAAGTAAAATACGGAGGCAGTAAATGGTAAATAGAGATGAAAACACTTTCACCAAAAAAAATGAATTTATCTGAAGTAAAAGTCAAAACATTTAAAATAAAAATAAGGTTAAAAGATGAAAACGAAGCAAGAAGGGACATTTTCCAGAAATTTCCTGTTTAAGTCATAGTTTTGCAGAAACTATTATGGCCAATCCAAGATTAATTTTGCAAAACTGAAGGAGGTTTATGTTCCTAAGATGTCCACCTACGAAAAACTCTCTCACTTTTCTAACAACCATTATGGGTTTGGAAATATTAAACAATATTTGACAACACGTTTAACAGAAAATTCCTGTTTAGTCATCATTTTGCAGAGAATATTGTGGCCAATCAGAAATGAATCTTACAAAAATGGAGGAGGTTTTTGTTCCTTGGAGATCCATATACACAAATATATCTCACTTTTTACACAGGTATTACAAAATGAGAGATAGATGCACATATTTACAGCCTAATTTTCAGACTGCGCAAAGTTTTGTTTTACACATCTATTAGCAGAGCATATGGTGAATATCTGGAATAGAATTTTAGGAGAATGAGAGAGGTTTATCCTAAAAATATATTTATCTACAATAAAATCTTTCAATTTTTACATATATATCTTGGATTGAGATATACAAAGGTATCACTGGACCCCAAGTTTGTAGAATTTTTGGAGCAAAATGCACAAAGGAAGGAGACAGTTAGTGACTTGGATGCCTCATCATCAACTAAGAGTTGAAATCAAATTAGAATTCTATTTTTTGTCACCATCAATCCATAAGTATAGTTCCAAATAGATTCATTAGTTTTGAGTGTTCTTTATTTAAGTTCTATTTATGTAAAATAGGTTGAGATATTTGTAAAACAATCTTGATACTTTTTCAAGATATTCTAGTTTAGAATTTGTATAAATACTTCATCCTTTGAAGTATTATTGTGGAATAAATTGTTGAAGATTTCTATAGTCATTTTTCTGTACCTGAAGGGTTTCTTGTAGCAAGTTCAAGTAGTAGACTGGATCAAAACCATAAAGCATCATATTACGGGATTCATGTGATGAGTCATTGAAGTGAAGTACTTTTTAATGTCATTGTTTATCTTCTTATGGTTTACATGCTTTCATAAATTTGCTCTAAATTTGAATGATAAATCAGGAATATTATTACAGAATTTGTTAAAAGAACTATGTCTTGAACTATTTATCATTTATATGTTTTCTGTTGATTTCCAGAGTAGGGAACCCTTAATTGCTCCCTCTTTCGAATGACCTCTTTCTTCTTCTTCCTTATCCGGAACAAAGAATTCTTAACTTCTCTTTATCCTGATTAATCGACTTCACCAATCAGCCTTCAAATATATTTAGTGACTTTTCTATCTTTCCCTGAAAATCTTTGTCTTTTGATCTTGATAGTGAGCTGTCTGCTTGACATATTGACTCATTTTTCCCAATGGAAAACCGGATCTATTAGTATCCATCACTTTAAGTGATTTTCCCCACCAACCAAACCAAATCTTAAAACCAAATTGTCCTTATAACTAGCCTAAAATTAAACATTAAAACAAAGTTAAATCTTATAGAGAGAGCCCTCTCTGAACCCTAGGAAGGCTAGATCCTAGAGTTTAAAAGTAGGTTTATGGTTACCTCGGACTATTTCTTTCTTTAACCTTGAGAAATTACTGAGTGATAACATATTGGTGACTCCATTGGGGAAACTAAAATTTTCTTCAGAAATATTTTACAGGTTCAGATATGATCTATGATGGTGGATAGTGATCAAACACAGAAAGGTTAAAATCATCCACCTGGCGACTCCAAATCAATTTCACAATCAAGACTCCACTAGAGGAATGAACCTGAAAGAATATTATGGAAATATCAAGCTTTTAACTTGGATTACAATCAAAGACATCATGTTATTTCTCATTAAGAAAGTTTTTCAATGTATATTGTATTTTAGAGAAGATCTTAGATTAGTTTTTAATTATTTTCCTTTAAAGATTGTAAATACTAATTCTCCTAATCCCTTCGAGAAAATTTCTTCTGAATCTAATGATGATCATTTTTCAATTAAGAAGTCTCAAATAATCAAGACTAATATTACAATCCTTGTACATATTCCTGTACCTTGTAAAGTTCCTGATAGATATAAGCCCCTCATTTTACCTCCTATACTCCATGATTTCCCTAATAACTATTACAAATTTCTTCCCAGGTTTGATGGAGAAATAATAACATCACTGCCCAAAAACATATTCAAGGTTTTGAAAATTATCTGGATTTATTTTAGATTGATGAAGATGATGTTAGGATCAGACTTTTTGCTCTTTCTCTGCAGAGTAGAGTAAAAATTTGGTTCAAGAATCTACGTATTGCAAGCATCTCAAATTTCCAGCAGTTTGTTAAACTTTTTCTTGACAGATGGATAATTAAAGTCAATATTTTTGTGATCATAGAAGAATATAATCAGTTAAAAATACATCCAAATGAAACAAAACAACAATTTTCTGATAGATTTAATCAAGTTTATTATTCAATGCCAGAAAATATAAGACCTCCTCATGATTCAACTCTCTTGCATTATCCAATTTCCTTTGATCCAAAAATAGAATTTCAGTTAAGAGAAAGATATTCATAAACACTTGTATGCAAAACATTGCAGTTGATGTAGAAGTTAATTTGAAAATCATAAAGAAGAAATTGAAAGCAGAAAAAGAGGAGAAGAACAACATTGTAGAGGTAAAACTCAGCCTTTTGGTAAGAAAACTAGATGAAATTATACAGAAGATCACTATGAAAGATGAATTTTTTATTCAAAATCACCATGAATAAGTAGAAGAGGTTGATAGCCATGAAAAAATTCCTACTAATTCCAATTATCATAGATCAGAAAATGGATTTACAGACCAATATGAGGAGAAGAAATATGTTGATCTAATGTGTATGTTTGATGACATTCCTTCTTTTGATTATTTGCCTAACTATGATCATTATGATGATAGTTATGTTCTCCAAAATCAAGCTAACTTTATAGAGCAATCAGAAGCTAGTTTGTGGGATGAGGAAATTCATTGTCAACAATTTGAATACAGTGACCAGCCAAAACAAATCAGCTATGAAAGTGAGGAAAAAAGTGCAGAAAATTTGGAAATAAGTGAAGGATATTTGCCTCTTTGTTTTGCTTCATTTCAGTTCATTAGAAACAACTTTCATGCCCTCAATAATCAGTAGTCTTTACGAATTGTGATTGACAACAAAGAAGATAATGAAACTCTTGATCAAGATATTTCAGTTTCACAATTGAAATTATCAATTCCCATTGAAATACATGATAAAATAACACACGAGGATTCAATACCACTATGTTTTGAATCATTTCATATTTTAAAGGAAATGTGGTATAACATCATTAAAGAAAAGGATGAGCAACTTGTTGAAGTTTATGAAGTCCCATGGAATTCCATATCCAATAGATTGCAGCCGTCCTCAAAAGTTTTTCATGATTCAATAGCTAATATGTTGGATAATGAATGCATTCAAATCCTTTCTCTATTAACTAACTATGAGTTTCATAATCAAGATGATAAAGGTTTCAGTAGTCAAACATTACAATCAGTAGGAATATCATCACAAACCTTATCTGAAAGTTTGTAGAGAGATAAAGATGAAAATAACATTTCAGTTTCATGTCATGGAGGCCATCCAGAACAGATGTATAGTTGTTTAGATCAGTTAAACATTAGTGTGTATATCTTGGAAGATCATTTTTAAATTTTTCTAGAGTCAACAAAGGAAATCAGGTATTTCCTTATCCTCTCATTTGTTGACAAGTTTCTGATAGGTTGCAGAATTACAATTTTGATAATCAACAAGCAAATGCAGCAAAATCTATCAAAGTACATAATGATTGAATGGTTGCATTGGTTGTTTCATTTTACCTAACCAATAGTTGAACAACTGATTAGAGTAAGTAGGTAGGATTTCAACTTATTTCAGTTTTCAATTTTCAGCTAGTTTTGAAATAATTCATTAAGATTTGAAGCCAAAGAAAAGGCCCTAAGATATTGATGATTTAGTAGTTTGGTTTGAAGGTTGCAACAACTTTTAGCCCCAGACCAGATTTCAGTTTGCAGAAAAAGGGTTAAGATATTGATGATTTAGTAGTTTGGTTTGATGGTTACAACACCTTTTAGTCCCAGACTAGATTTCAGTTCAAGAGTTTTCAGTCACATCATATGCATGTTTGGGATTGGCCCAATGGACCAGGCTACTAGTCGACGGTGTTCTTAACATCTCACAAGGAGATGCTATCCCCATGTGAAGCCGCTGTTAGGGTCCTATAAATATAGGATTCATAATTTTGATTTGACATATTGTACATACCTTTACTTTTTGCAAATGTATTCCCATATTTTAAAATATGAAAAGAGGGTATGTCCTAAAAGAACAATCAAAGGACAAAAAGAAACAAAGATAAAAAAAGAATATTAAATATGAACCCCATCAAAAATAGATCATGAAAGTGTTTCATATTCAAATGCCACTACTTTAGTTTACTTTTTGCAAATAAGATTGTGTGCAGCTTGTCCAAAATTCCATAATCCATGAAGGTCAAACTAATTAATATTGACTTTTCAAGCTTTAAATTTCATGTTTATAGATAGACAATAAAGATTAATCAAACAGTTTAAACTTGACAAAGAAGTAGATAGTTAGAGAATAAATGAGGAACTCAACAATTTAATCTGAGCCCTCGGTTGAAATAAGGTTAGAATTAGATAGTTTCCTGCTTTAAAAGAAATAAGGATTAGGGTTTGCAAGCTCAAATGAACCCATACAAATAAAGGAAAAAAATGGTAGAATAAATGATGGGTAGGTAGAAAGCAGTTTTACAAGGCATGGATAAACGTTATCTGGAAAATTACTAATTTCCATCCCCAAAATGAACTCCAGTACTAAAAACCTTCAGTTATAAAGGCTCAGAGAATTTCTTTGACTTTTTGTGGGAACAGACCCATGGCTTTATGACTAATTGGTACTAAAATATTGGAATTCCCTTCATAAAAAAAAAACCTTCCCCTTCATAAGAAGCCCTTTTTCCCCTTCATCATTCATTTTACCCTAATAAAACCCCTTTTCCTAAACACAATTTACCTAGGAAAAGTAAAGCCCCTTTGAATAATTCCCTTTTTATACAAAAGCACTCAAAAAATCCACGAAAATGATTTTAGCCTAAGTATAAATGTTAAAGTGACGATATTTGGACTTACGATGAAGAAATTCAATCTAAAAGTCATATTTTACACTATACTTAGTTTATTTTGTCATTCTGGCTCAGTCATTTCATATTAACACTAATATAATGTATTAACTCCCTATTTACCCTTTAGCTCGTATTAATGTAATTATCGCATATATTAAATACCCCAACCCATATTTTTAACTATAACCTATAGTTTCATTCCACACATGTTCTACATGTCGGACCCACTATACATTATACCCGCAACCCTTTGTAAATAAACATAACCCAACTGTATATTAAACATTAAATTATTACATATTTAATACCCCGCATCATTAAAAATACCCGGGCCCCACGCCTTATTGACCAGCAACTTCATCATATAGTCCACACCGTCTGATCTTCACCCGACAGATCTGATGGCTAAGATCTCATTTCACACATTTCAATGCGCAATGTTTAATTGACCCTGACCCTTGCAAAAAAGGTTGTTTTCATGTTTTCTCTCCCCTACATGCGTCTAAATTCTATTCGATCACATCCGCCAAACAAATTTCGCTTACCACCTTTTCTTATTGCGAAAACCACTAGTGGTTTTTTCCCTCTTGTGCACCAAACCATCCATTTATTTGACAAAACTGCCATTAAATTCATTTATATGTTAAATAAAAAACAAATAAACCTGCTTGCCCTCCTGTTGGGGCCCTTGTTTTGAATTTTTAATAAAGAATAGATTTTTGGGTTGTGGAACGAAACATGGCAGCCGCAACCAAGTCGCAACTATGATGAGTAGCGGAGCTACCAAGGTTGCGAGGGAATAGGAGATAGCTGAAGAAAGCGGATGCATGAGTACATATGAAGAGAAGACAGAGATCATAACTCATAGAAAATAAGAGAGAAGTCGAAAGAAGCTGAAGAAGAACGCAAGAGGAACTAGCAGTCGCGATGGCGGGTGAATAAATAGCCATCACCCGACCGAAAGAGGAGAGATGAATGCAGAGCAGCTTGTTTGGGTTCCCATGTTTTGGCCAAATTCGCAAGACCAAAAGATGAGACAATATCAGAACCACTTTCAGACCTCAGGATCTAGCCCTCCTGGGTCCAGAGAGGGATCTCTCTATGTTATATCAAGCGTGTATATGTCTTTGAAGCTCTAATGTTAGGATGTTAGGCTAGTTATAGGAACAAGGTTTGTTTGTTTGGTTTGTTTGATTTGGTTGCTACTTATCAGGAAAGAACGGTTCAATGTAAGAGATGGGTGAGAAAAGAGGAAAGAGGTAGAGGTGAAGTATTCCAGGAAATATTCAAAACCATTGGGCAATGGAGTCAGGAAAGGATTTGCTTGCTAATCAATGTGCAAGCTTTCAATTGGGCTAGTCATCTAAAACATAGGATCTTAAAGATGATTATGTGATATGAAAGGTAGGAAATGAGGAGATAACACAGATTCAGAGCACAAAGTTAAAGGCCAGCTGGTCGCACAAGGATCCTAGTGGACAGGGCTAACTCTAATCCCCAGTGTTCCCAAATCTTCCAACTAAATCCTTAACAAGAAACATCTAAGAACAGATACATTTAATTCATACATCAGAGAGCAGGCAATATTATCCACTACACTAGCTAAATTAATTGAAATCAATTCTTAGATAACACATTCAGAAGAGAAACATTAATGGCAAGGAGAGTAGAACATAGGGTACCTAACAAGGGTAAATCCTATGCCAATATTATGATGCAAGCCAATAGAAAATGAAATGAAATGAATGTAAACACAGAGATAGGAAAACATCACCGCTGCTTCAGATCAAGATCCAAAGAAATGTGCTTTTCATATTAAATAGAAATACCAGTCAAGTACAACATTGCCAATAGCTGAATACTCAATCTGAAAACATCTCTTTCAACCTATCTTACAACTTTACACAGAGTCTGTGTCTCAAAAGAAACTACTTGCAATTCTCTGATAACTGATCAACAACCTTTACAATGAGTTTCTTCATGAATTTATAACTCCGGAGGAGCAGAGGGGGTAGGTGAAGAACTAAATTTAGCATTAAAACTATGAAAAGAAAGAGGGCCGAAGCCCATTCTGTTTGAAACCTGTGCATTAATCTTTGGTGTTTTTTGGGTGAACGAATGATCTTATTCAGACCACAGATTACTCTGAAATGACTCTGATGTATGCTGACTGCAGTACTGTGTGGTGCTATTGGTGAATAAAAAAAAGATAAATGGATGATTAAGAAGTCTACCATACTGATGAAATAAATGCTCTGATAGTACTGGGGCTATTTCAGGGTAGAAAATATCTCCAGAACACGACATAGATTGAAAATTGTATGGGCGCTTTGTCCTTTATGGAGGAAAAACATTCTGTTGCTGTAGAAAACCCTGATATGCATTTATTTCTGCTTGTTTTACCTTCTGCATGATCCACAGGATCACGGATCTGATGCTTTACCTCTAAACCGTTGTATTAAAGCTCAAAACCTTCAATACTGAACGCTGGAATCCTTGATCATTAGCTGGTTTTTTCTCCACTGCTCCATAAATGTCTCGATCTGCAAAATATGGGCTTTAATGGCACCGGATAGGTTTCTTGCGAAGATTAAACTGTCCTGGGATAATATTTATGCAGCCGCTACCATTTCCGGGCATTTCTCTGTAGTACCAGCTTCCAGATTTAATTCTGTCTGCGCGGCACGCCATTGAAGTAGTACACATGAACCATGGTGGTTTTTTGCCTCTGATAACCCTGCAAAATATGAACACAGGTTAAGAAAACAATGGGGGGGGGGGGGTAGGATGATGTGGATGACTGCGAGGATGAATGGCGAAAAAATGCAGAGGAGTGGTGGAGAAGTGCTCTGGTGGAATGTTGGCGGAGCGTAAAGGGAAATTAACGTGAAAAACCTTAATATTGACCCTTTGAATGAATATATAAAATGGGAGGGGCGAATGTACGGTGAGACACGTGGAGGTGACGTTGCAGGACCGGGCGATGACGGAAGAGTCAACAGCGGGGAAACAAATCTGGACCGTCGGATCTGAGAGGAGATCGACGGTTGAACATGCAGTGGAGGACGACAATCGGTGGGCCAGGAGTACGACGGCCATGGATTAAACCCTACACAGCTTCGTTGAACGATGACCGTTGGATGGGGAAGGGCAGACCTGATAGCTGATATGAATATTGCTGCGTGTCCCATACCGAAAGATAACGTGCGATGGGCAAGCAGTTTCGGAATCATATAGGAGCCACGCGTCGAACGCTGTATGGAATCGCTGGGCAATGGGAGAATACCGCCTACCGCCCAAAGGCGGTGCGATAGATACCACTGGGTTTATGGATAGTGCGCGGTGGGGACAAAAGGGATAGGTACCCTCCAAACCATCGGATATGCGGGTGAATGGACGGCGATGGCGCGATCGGGGGTTTGAACGGAGAAACACGGACGCTATGGAATTAACGACCGACGTCCGATCTAGAAGATCGACGGCCAGGAGCGCTCCCGATATTCATTAGAGATTAGTGCCCTTCAGGTCAGCGCTTGGTCATAGCGCTGGGTTCTGTGAGGTGAAGGTGTGGGGGCTAGGCCGAAAAGGGGCTAGGCCCAAACTATGCAGGAAATATGATTTTGGGCTTGTTTTAAAGCATTTTTAGGCCAGCCAAGGGCAACGATAGGGGAATGATGGGGATTTAGGCGTAAGCAAAGGGAGTAAGGATGTTTTAGAAGGGGCTTTGAAAAAAGGAAAAGGGGTGAAAATGAAGCATTTTGGAAGGGTATAAAGGGCAGAGTAAAGCCTTTTGGAGCATAATTCTTTATCATCAAGGCTTATTTACTCAAAATAGCAGAGGGACACAATCACAAGGTAGGGAACAGGAAAAGGCTGCAAGGATGATGTTTTTTCAAAGGAAATGCATTCCTTGCAGGCTCATAAAACAAATTAGCCCCTTACTTGCTTTGTCAAGGAAATTATAAGGGGCTAACAGTGGCTCCACATGGGGATGGCTTCTTCTTGAAGGAGTCAAGAATTCAGAGAATAGATCTTTGGTGTAGGTTAGGTTCCCTCTGCTTCACACATCCATTTCTTTCTTTAGCTCAGCTGCCACAATATGAAGAGATCACATCAGCAGAAAAAACTTTCCCAACAAAATACCTACCTACACTACAATCCTAGCACTTTTTCTTCTAGGGCGCATTTGTGCTAGCAGACCCTTTACATCATTTATTTTTGCAAACAGAAAATAAACCTATTCTATTTCTACCCTTATTGATCCATGAGACTATATTAGACTATTGGTCTCATATGTTTATCTACCTAATCTAATATCTGCTGGGATTAAACTGTCTAGCAGATTTTTTCTCTATATTCTACGACAGAAATTGAAAAGCGGTCAAGCCAGGATTAGACTGTCTAGCTTGCTGTGGATCAAGGCATAAAAACAGTTGCACATGAACAGAAAATTGCAGAATACTGAAAAAAAAACTGTGAAGGCTTGAGATCTGAACTTGAAGTATCCTTCTTTCTCTTTCGTGACTCAAGTTTTGAGCATATTAGAGTCACTTCTTTTTCATTTCAGCTCTGGTTTTAGGCATATTAGAGCTGATTCTTCTTTCTTCTTTCTATCCACTTAGTGAAGTAGTCTGTGGCTGTTAGGATCCATTTGTGTTGTGCAGAAGAAGCAGGGTGAATCTCCCCTATGAAATCTAGGCCCCATTGCAGAAAGGGACCTTCAACAGTGATGGGTTGTAGGGGTAAAGGGAGGATTTTTCTTTTTCCTTCAAAGATCTGGCATTTGTGGTAGGCAATTATCATTTTATGGATATCATTAAAGAGTGTAGACCAATAGTAGCCAGCTCTGAGTATTTTGTTTGCAGTGGATTTCCAACTCAGGTGGCCTCCACATTATCCAGCATGGATTTCTTGTTTAATCCTCTCTTCCTCGTCTTCAGGCAAACATCTAAGCAATAGGCCATTTGGGTTCTTCCAGTATAAGCAGTTATTTAATATGAAGTAGCTTCTGGCCTTTAGCTTTAAGAATATGGCCTTATTATTTGATAGTTGAGGTGGGGCATTAAGGTGTGTAAGCACATACAAAATGTCAGAATACCAAGGAGAGCTTTGAAACTTTTCCTCAACAGTGGGATCAGGAAAATCGCGTTGCTCATCCAAGGTATTTACCATGTTAATGTCTAGGGCTTGTAAGTTTGATTCAGCGATTAATCGAGCTAAATCCCGACCTTTAATCAGTTTGGTGGGTTTTATCTCAAGGTCGTATTCTAAAATCACATCAATCCATTTGCCCCTCTTTCCATCAGGATCTTGGGACAATATATATTTGACTATGATGTTGGGCACATAATCTATGGTGTGAGAATGCAATATGTACACCTTGAATTCTTTCAAGGCCTTAATCAGAGCATAGGCCTGTTTTTCCATTATGTTGTATTTCAAGGGTGCATCGCTTAGTGCTTTGCTAAAAAAGGCAATTGGCTGTTCCATCCCCTCTGTGTTTTTCTGCAGCAAGACTGCAGCCACTGTGTGCTCAGAGGAAAATCAAAAGATCAAGAAATCTTTAGAGAAATCTGGGCTGATCAGAACAGGAGCTTGGGTGAGTGCAAGTTTTACTGGTTCAAAAGATTGCTTAGCTCCAACAGTCCATTTAACTCCCTCACCTTTCTTTAGCATGTTAGTCATATTCCTAAGGTGTTCAGCCAGGTTGGGAATGAATCTCCTAAGGAAGTTGATTTTCTCAATGAAGGACTGTAATTCTTTGATATTTCTTGGGTGTGTGATCTGTAGTATTCCCTCAACTCTCTGTGGGTCTATCCTGATTCCATTTTTAGATATAATGTGGCCAAGAAGCTTTCCTTCTTGCAGCCCAAATACAATCGTTTTAGGATTCAATGATAGACCAAACCTTCTACATTTTCAAACACTTTTATCAGATGTTTCAGGTGTTATTCTTCAGTCTTAGAATAGACTGTTATGTCATCCAAGTAAATAACAATGAAGTGTCCTATCTCATCTGAAAAATCTATATCCATTGCTCTTTGGAAGGTTGCCCCAGCGTTCATCAATCCAAAAGGCAATTTTACATACATAAATGTGCCCCATGTTGTGGTAAAGGCTGTTTTGAGTTGGTCTTCTGGGATTACTAAGACTTGATTGTAACCTGAGAAACCATCTAGCAGGGAGATTCTCTTAGAGCCCACTACTTTTTGAAGAATGTGTTCCATTTTTGGCAGAGGGTAGTTGTCTTTGAGTGACGCTCTATTAAGATTTCTGAAGTCTATACACAATCTGATTTCCCCTGTTTTCTTTCTCACAGCCATTAGGTTTGACACCCAATCAGAGAACCTTACGGGAACAATTATGCCTGCCTCATACATCTTCTTAATTTATTTTTCTACTGTAGGTAGTTGTTTTGGGTTTATTCGACGAAGTTTTTGTCTAAAGGGCTTCTGATTTTCTTTCAAGGTTATCTTGTGTTGAATGATGTTTGTGTGATAGGCCTTTAAGTCTTCATAACTCCAAGCGAACACATCAATGAATTCCTTGAAAAGGTCAATGTATCTTTCCTCATGTCCACATGTAAAGACTTAGCCAGTTTAATCATTTTGGGCTTACCTTCGGCGCCTATGTTGCATTCTTCCACGTCAGAGTCTGCATGTTCTATAGTGGGCTTTTTTGCTACATCATCAAAGTCAAAAAGGTCCGCTAAGGGTGCCAGGCCTCTGGGTATATTCTTATCTTTGGCCTGCAGCACCTCCATCTCCTCATTTTCTGTGTTTTCACACTTTCCGGTTGGAGTTCTAGTTTCCTCAATTAGAGTGTTTATTTCTATGTTACAGGGTGGGGTTTCTTCGTCAGAGGATTCTTCACTTAGGCAACTGTTCTCAGATTTAGAGTCTGAATCAGAAAATTCAAACTCATTCCCACCTATCAAGAAATCCTTAATCTGTTTATCACCTTCAAAAACTTGCCAATAATTTTCATTGTCCGGCACTGCAGGTCTGAATTTGGTCTGTACGATGATTTTCTGATCGTTGGAAGTCTTAGGATATGAACTAGCTAGGCAAGCTAATCCGTTTGCAATGATATTTTGACTCCTAGGAACAAACACTAATTCGTATTTGACAAACGTTTTCAATAAATCCATAGTGTCATTCCTGTAAGCTCTCAATCTAGGATGTTTCGCTGTGTATTCACCATTCACCTGTTTAATAATCAGCTCGGAGTCCCCATGCACAGTTATTCTACGGGCTCCTAATTTTCTCAACAGGTTCAAGCCTAGGATAAGGGCCTCGTATTTTGCAATATTTTTTGTACATTTGAAGTGCAGGTTGCAGGCATGGCTCTCTGCATAATCACTCTCTGTGTTATGTATCCACACTCCTACCCCAGCAGTTCTCCTTGTGCAAGACCCATCGAAACTCATTTCCCACAGGGGTTCACTTTCGTTTTTGTTATCATTCCTTTCCCTACAGCTGGGTTCGCCATTATGTTGCATTATAGGGTCTGCACTAGGCTGCGGGTTGTTTAGTTTTTCGTTATGGATGTGGAAGTCAGAGAGGTGACTAGTTGGCTGATTGCATTCTGTTTCTGGTTCACTTTACGTTGTTGTTTCAGTGCACTGTTCAAAGTTTTCTACGTATTCCTCCTCTGAGTCTAGGGTAGCCATTATGTTAAAGTCCATTGGCTCTGTTTCATCAAGTGTACCATTGCTGGTATCTACGTTTTCAGACTCTGGTCCCTCCAAAGATTCATCATTGCAAAAGATGAAGGAATCTAGGTCTGTATGTACAGAGTATAGAGGAGAATTTTCAGGCTTTTCAGGGCTACTAACCAAGAATTTCATTTGTGCTTCCCTATACAGTTTTATAAGTTGGCCAAATATTGGGATTGTGGCATAAGCCCCATCCATCTGCATTGTTCCTTGCAGCTTGACTCCCCATGATCTTGATAATAACATGCCATACTTGGGTGGCACATCTGCCACCACAACATCCATGACCATACACTTGGCAGGAATCTGAGTAAGGCTCATACACAAATCTTTGATCAGGCCAAGACACTTTACTCTACTAGAATCAAAAGAATATAGGTCTTTATAGGGATGGGTTATATCTAGGCCTAATATTTCCATCACTACTTTAGGCATCAGGTTGTGTGATGCCCTAGAATCATGCATTGCATTGTGGAGAATCTTATCATGGACATTGAGACTGATATAAAAAGGGGGTACTACCCCTTCCTAAAACTTTCCTTCTATCTTTGGACCAAACAGAAGGGAAGGTTGATCATCACTCAGATTTATAGTGTCACTATTCTCACCTAAATTTAATGCTTTCAAAATTTGGCCTTTATATACATCCTGAGTGGCCAGCTCAGAGAGTGGGACAGAGATTTTAATTTTTGCAATCTCACTCTCGAAATTGAAAGTGGACTGGCTCTTGGGGGTGTTCAACTCTGTCTTGTTAACCACTACCTTAGTGGCTGAATCAGTGTGTTGATTTTCGTTATGTACAATATTTGTGACAGTTTTATCAGGAACACTAACTGCAGTGCTAGTGCTGCTAGTTGGTTTACTTTGTGTGTCAGTGCTTTGGTTGTCTTTTTCTTTGTTTTTCCCAGAACTTTCAGCTGATGGTTTGCTACTTTCAGCAGTTTCTTTAGAAGTTTTCTCAGGTCTCTTCTTGATGGTGACCTCAGAAACCTTTGGTTTGGGAGTTTCTCGGCTCTTTTTTCTTCTAAGTTCATATTTCTCTCTGACCTGCATCATGGCATTCTCAAACCCTAGCCTGTAATCCTTAGATTCTAACCATTCCTCCTCCCAATCAAAGGGTGAGCGCTGATCTTCTTCTGAGTAACAGTTATGGATTGAATCCTCCGTTTCAAACATGTTTATTGCGTTCCCTTCAGACTCTTCTATGATTCCCTCATCCTCATCAAGAAATTTCTCTTGGAATGGGGGAATGACTTGTTGATCTGATTCTCTTTGTTTGTTGGGAGTGGCATTGTTTCTTCCAAAGTTTTGGTTCTGGTTTTGGTTTTGGTTACTGACTGTGACAACCATTTTTTCCATCATTTGCTGTAACGTTTCCACATTTTTAGACAATTTATCATAGTTTTGGTCAGATGAGGAAGCTACATTGTCATCTCTGTATGATACCCTCTTCTCTGATCTCAGTCTTGCTCTTTTCTCAATCAGATTTTCCTCTATGTTCACTGCTCCTTTCTGCATGTCCTCCAATGTGTTGTACTCTTTATCCCTAAGCTCATAGGCCATGTCAGCATCAAAGCCTTCAGGGTATTTTGCTAAAGCCATGCCTTGTGGAGGTTTCATATGTGGAGGGAGGGAATTGTAAATGCTGTTGAATCTTGTTGTGTAATCATGGACACTCTCTCCTACGTTTATTTTAAGGCTCATGTATTCTGCTAAGAGTTGGCGAGGGTTAGCCTTATTTTCCCATTGTTTATGTAAGTCTGATATAAAGCTGGAAAATCATTGATGCTACCTGGAGGTAGGCCCTTAAACCATTTCTTCACATCACCCCCTAAGCTTTGGGCAAAGATTCTCATTTTGACTGTATCATCATCTATTTCCATGTAGTCAAAATAATATTCCATCTTATCTACATGTTGCTGGGCTGTGATGGACTCTTTAGCAGTGAAGTGTGGGATATTTGACTGATAATCATTTGGTAAGGGTACTAGAGGCTGAGGTAAGACCAGAGGTGCATACCAGGTTGCCATGGTGATATTATGATGAGGTAAAGGGTTGACTTGAGCAGCTAGTATATCGATGACATGGATATTATGACCAACAGAAGATTGATGAGCAGATCTAGGTTGGTTGAGCCCCAAGTTTTGTATAAAATGTATATCAGGAGGTGTAGATGGAGGGGTTTCACTGTCCCTAATGTGTTTACCACTTTGAGGTGGTGAACCAGGAAGCTCAAGGTCCGGCTGGCCTAAGATATTGAATGAACTAGTTCTAGGTAATCTATTAGGTAAGTCTAGGTCAAGGTGAAGGTGTGATAGAGCTGTAAGATCTTCTGGTGCAGAGTTAGCTCTATGGATGTGGCTGGAAATAGTTGGTATTTTGGGTATAGGAGCTCCTTTGAGGATACTCTCAGGGTTTTAAACTATTTTAGGTGGGTCTGGGTTAGGGTAAGCTCTTGTATGGATGGTTCTAGAAGCCAGAATGTTGTTTTTTAACCAAGCAACTTAACTCTACTTGTTACTTCTACTGTGGTTGATGTTGTAATGGAGGCTGGTCTCCCAGTGGAGTCTAATGTGAACCAAGGTAATCAGCAAGCCTACTGATCACCAGTGGAGTCTTTAAAACGTTTAAGGAATATGGAGTCGCCAGGTGGAAAGGTTTAGGATATTTTTGGAGGGTACACTATCCACCAGAGTGCTTATGAGATGTCCCCTTTCAAGGATATCTTCCAAACACAGCAAACTCTACCCAGAGATTGACTGGGAGGGCATTTACCAGATATGTCATCTCTGAAAGAGTGTGATATCTAGAGGCTACCTGGCCCTTTCCAGACTCTGTCCAAGAGTATGGGAGAACACAACAAATGGTATAGAGGTTGATGTGTGAATAAGAGTGTTTAATTACCAACCTAACCAGAGATTGAAGGTTTTCTGAGGCTTATAATATAGCAAGGTGAGGAAAACTCAGAAGCTCCCCAACAGAGTCGCCATTATGTCGGGGTTCCCATGTTTTGGCCAAATTCGCAAGACCAAAAGATGAGACAACATCAAAACCAATTTCAGACCTCGGGATCTAGCCCTCCTGGGTCCAGAGAGGGATCTCTCTATGTTATATCAAGGGTGTATATGTCTTTGAAGCTCTAATGTTAGGATGTTAGGCTAGTTATAGGAACAAGGTTTGTTTGTTTGGTTTGTTTGATTTGGTTGCTGGTTATCAGGAAAGAAGGGTTCAATGTAAGACAAGGGTGAGAAAAGAGGAAAAAGGTAGAGGTGAAGTATTCCAAGAAATATTCAAAACCATTGGGCAATGGAGTCAGGAAAGGATTTGTTTGCTAATCAATGTGCAAGCTTTCAGTTGGGCTAGTCATATAAAACATAGGATCTTAAAGATGATTATGTGATATGAAAGGTAGGAAAGGAGGAGATAACACAGATTCAGAGCACAAATTTAAACGCCAGCTGGTCGCACAAGGATCCTAGTGGATAGGGCTAACTCTAATCCCCAGTGTTCCCAAATCTTCCAACTAAATCCTTAACAAGAAACATCTAAGAACAGATACATTTAATTCATACATCAGAGAGCAGGCAATATCATCCACTACACTGGCTAAATTAACTGAAATCAATTCTTAGATAACACATTCAGAAGAGAAACATTAATGGCAAGGAGAGCAGAACATAGGGTACCTAACAAGGGTAAATCCTATGCCAATATTCTGATGCAAGCCAGTAGAAAATGAAATGAAATGAATGTAAACAAAAAGATAGGAAAACATCACCGCTGATTCAGATCAGGATCCAAAGAAATGTGCTTGTCATATTAAATAGCAATACCAGTCAAGTACAACATTGCCAATAGCTGAATACTCAGTCTAAAAACATCTCCTTCAACCTATCTTACAACTTTACACAAAGACTGTGTCTCAAAAGAAACTACTTGAAATTCTCTGATAACTGATCAAAAAACTTTACAATGAGTTTCTTCATGAATTTATAACTCCGAAGGAGCAGAGGGGGTAGGTGAAGAACTAAATGCAGCATTAAAACTGTGAAAAGAAAGAGGGCCGAAGCCCATTCTGTTTGAATCCTGTGCGTTAATCTCTGGTGTTTTTTGGGTGAACGAATGATCTTCTTCAGACCACAGATTACTCTGAAATGACTATGATGTATGCTGACTGCAGTACTATGTGGTGCTATTGGTGAATAAACAAAAGATAAATGGATGATTAAGAAGTCTGCCATACTGATGAAATAAATGCTCTGATAGTACTGGGGCTGTTTCAGGGTAGAAAATCTCTCCAGAACACGGCATAGATTGAACACTATATGGGCGCTTTGTCCTTTATGGAGGAAAAACATTCTGCTGCTGTAGAAAACCCTGATATGCATTGATTTATTCTTGCTGTACCTTCTGCATGATCCACGGGATCACTGATCTGATGCTTTACCTCTAAACCGTTGTATTAAAGCTCAAAACTTCAATACTGAATGCTGGAATCCTTGATCATTAGCTGGTTTTTTCTCCACTGCTCCATAAATTTCTCGATTTGCAAAATCTGGGCTTTAATGGTGTCGGATAGGTTTCTTGTGAAGATTAAATTGTCCTGGGATAATATTTATGCCGCCGTTACCATTTCCAGGAATTTCTCTGTAGTACCAGCTTCCAGATTTAATTCTGTCTGCGCGGCACGCCATTGAAGTAGTACACATGAACCATGGTAGTTTTCTGCCTCTGATAACCCTGCAAAATACGAACACAGGTTAAGAAAAAAATGTAGGGGGTAAGATGATGTGGATGACTGCGAGGACGAATGGTGAAAAAACGTAGAGGAGTGGTGGAGAAGTGCTCTGGTGGAAGGTTGGCGGAGCGCAGAGGGAAATTAATGTAAAAAACCTTAAGATTGACCCTTTGAATGAATATATAAAATGGGAGGGGCGAATGTACGGTGAGACATGTGGAGGTGATGTGGTAGGACCGGGCGACGATGGAAGAGTCAACAGCGGGGAAAAAAATCTGGACCGTCGGATCTGAGAGGAGATCGATTGTTGAACATGCGGTGGAGGACGACAATCGGTGGGCCAGGAGTATGACGACCATGGATTAAACCCTGCGCAACTTCGTTGAACGATGACCGTTGGATGGGCAAGGGTAGACCTGACGGCTGATATGAATATCGCTGCATGTCTCGTACCGAAAGATAACGTGTGATGGGCAAGCGGTTTTGGAATCGTACAAGAGCCACGCGTCGAACGCTGTATGGAATCGCTGGGCAATGGGAGAATACCGCCTACCGCCCAAAGGCGGTGTGATAGATACCACTGGGTTTATGGATAGTGCGCGGCGGGGTCCACAGGGATAGGTACACTCCGAACCGTCAGATCTGGGGGTGAAGGGATGGCGATGGCGCGATCGGGGGTTTGAACGGAGAAACACGGGTGCTGTGGAATTAATGACCGCCATCCGATCTAGAAGATCAACGGCCAGGAGTGCTACCGATATTCATTAGAGATTAGCGCCCTTCAGGTCAGCGCAGGGTTCTGTGAGGTGAAGGTGCAGGGGCTAGGCCGAAAAGGGGCTAGGCCCAAACTATGTAGGAAATATGATTTTGGGCTCGTTTTAAAGCATTTTTAGGCCAGCCAAGGGCAACGATAGGGGAATGAGGGGGATTTAGCCGTAAGCAAAGGGAGTAATGATGTTTTAGAAGGGGCTTTGACAAAAGGAAAAGGGGTGAAAATGAAGCATTTTGCAAGGGTATAAAGGGTAGAGTAAAGCCTTTTGGAGCACAATTCTTTATCATCAAGGCTTATTTACTCAGAACAGCAGAGGGAAACAGTCACAAGGCATGGAACAGGAAAGGGCTGCAAGGATGATGTGTTTTCAAAGGAAATGCATTCCTTACAGGCTCATAAAAAAAATTAGCCCCTCACTTGCTTTGTCAAGGAAATTATAAGGGGCTAACACAACTGAAGAGGATTGAGTGGATGCTGCAGAGGGAATCTATTCCGAGCATGTTATCTCTGTAGTTCCTAGGCTTCTCTTATCTATCTTTCTGTCCTATAAGGCGTCTGTAATAGAATTGTAAACTCCTCCTATGGAACAGATGTAACTGTGGATCTGGATGAAGGTTATCAATATATTTGCAAGTTGTTGTCCTATTATATGAGTTACATGCATGCATGATGTCTGTGATGCCTTAAAATTTTATTTTCTTGATATCTGTTCAATCTTCTGAATGTTCTTGCGTATATGATGATGTTCATGCAATCCATTCTATATCTCTCATGAGTTGTGGATCCTTCCACCACTATCGATCGATTTTCCTTCTACATGTGGTCGTGGCATGCCTCGGGTGAGACTCTCTACTCTTCGGAGTAGGGTGACAATGCCAGCGTGGTTCTAGACTACAACGGATTCTCTTGTTGGCCCCAATCTCTGAACCTGGGTCTTGCTTGCGAGACCTGTTTCTTCGCCAAAAAATGGTTCTGTTGCTGGGAACCTACACGTTATGAGGGGAAATAGATCATGGTGTTGAGGGTCTTCGAAGGAGAAATACGGAGATGGTGGGATAACCATATGGATCAGTTTCTTTCTTAGCAAGTGGAGCTGACAAATCAGAAGGAGAGGGTGCTCAAGGATCTTGTCCTATTCTCGGATTCCGCTAGTGATACCTACGAGATCCTCTGGGGAAAATTCCCTAGCGACCTCTACAATTGGTTGCGGAGGTTGCAGACCAAGGTACCTAGGGATAACTCGCGGAAGATAAACCACAAATGGGTGCACGGGGATCTGGTGGCCCTGCATCGGTTGAATATTGAGTTGACCCGCGTGGTGGATTTTTGGGTAGAGACCACTTTAGATGGATATATTGTGGAGTTTTCCAGAGTGCTACCAATCCTTCTCGAAGGCTGAGGCTATCTTCCGCTCCGGGCTAAGAGGGAAGTTTCTCAAGGAGATTCCGCTATGGATTAAGGCCCTGATGGTGGACGAAGGGTTGATGGAATTCCAAAAATCAAGAATGG
Organism: Pinus albicaulis; assembly: GCA_034641835.2. Taxonomy (NCBI): domain Eukaryota; kingdom Viridiplantae; phylum Streptophyta; class Pinopsida; order Pinales; family Pinaceae; genus Pinus; species Pinus albicaulis. The sequence continues at coordinate 43,986 of JAXQQM020067628.1, forward strand.
AAGCATAAACCTCCAGAGCTGGGGGAAGGGCTGAAGGGATAGATGCCACATGAAGTGTGAAGCAGGGGAGTGGGGAATGGATGCTGAGGTCGCCAAGAGGTCGAGGGAGCGATGTGCACATTGGAGGGTGCAGATCGTCGACAGGTGGCGAGAAAGGGTGATGCGAGAGTTGAAACGATGGGAAAATGATAGGAAGAATCAAGAGGAGGCGCCTCAGAGGATAGGAATTATGTACACTCAGATGGATACCCTGGAGAGGGAAGGGAAGACTGTGGGAGTGCGGCGGGTGCATGGGAGCCCAGCTAAGAGAGAAAGGGAGATGACGACTGACGAAGATGATGCAAATGTGCAGCCCGAAGAAAGTTCTGATGGTGAATGGTACGTTGTGATGCAGCGGTTGTTTCAAGAGCGGACGACATTCATCTCTCTAGGCAGCCCTACTTCCCAAAATTTGCATGGCATGGATCCCTACCTTCCCTGGTACTCTATAAACCTTTGAGTAATATTTTCGTTAAGTTACAAGCATTGAGTTGATTGCACAGTAGTTCAGCATCGCACGTTAATAGCAGCATTACTAGTAGTATTACGGTTCCTAGTGGTATAGTCACGCAACCAGGACCTGGAGGGTTTATTCTAGTCACACCCTCGCAAGTAAATATGGCTGGGTCATTCACCCAGTATCCAAAATTTTCTGGCCGGGGTAACGATGATGTGGAGCAACACTGGTATCTCTGCGAAGCCATATGGAGGGCTCAACAGACGCCATACACAGGGAAGCTAATAGAGTTCCAAACCATGCTCAGAGAATGGGGTTTGCGATGGTTCATAAAGTGGTCAGAGGGCCACCCAAATCCAGCAATCGTAGACGTTAATCGGGATTTTGTCCAAGAATTTAAGCTCCCCAAAACAGATTAGCAGGGTCTGTCTGAGCTTTGGGAGATTAAGCAGAAAGAAGGGGAGACTGCATGGGATCTGATGCGTCAGTTCAAGGACGCGATCGGGAAACTCAGCTACCCGATCGACCCAAACCATCAGAGGGACTGGTTCATCAAGGCCCTACTTCCCTTGACATGAACCCCCCTCACCCAGCAGAAGATCGACAACTTGCAGGACGTTCTGAAGCAGGCTATGAAGATAGAGGAAATGGCGGGCTACCCTCAGGAATATCGAGGAGGGCCGACCCTGCAGGATCCTTCTTTTTTAGGCTTGCAACATCAGATTGCCAGTTTGACTGAAAAACTCAAGGAGATGCAGCCTATAAGACTAGCCAGGCCGAACATTTGGTGCACTCACTGCCTGGTCGAAGGGCACGTCACAACTGAGTGTCCCCGGTTGTGTGGCATGGGCATGGGGCCCTCTGTCACAGCAATACAAGGGGGTCCACATAACGGGGGTGGCACGACGATGAATCTATAGGGGGTATACCAACCGCAATAGCCTTACACGGGGTTCCCACCTCAACCAAACCAAACCGCCACAGAATATTGTGAAATTTTCCAGACAATGGGGCATCAACCTCGGATGTGCCCAATATTGCAGAAGTACTCCAATGTCCCAAACAATGCATACTGTGAGTTTTTTGCTTCCACGAATCACAACACCGAGCAGTGTAGAGCTCTCGACGCACTAGTAGATCGGTTGGACTGACCCTCCTATAGGGTGAATGAGGCTTCCAGGGGTAGAGGAGGCAGTATGCGCGGAGGCCGCACAGGGGGACAGGGTCCCCTGAAATGCTACAACTGTGACCAGGAGGGTCACATGGCCCGAGAATGCTCCCTTCCCCGATGGCCATGGTGTTCCCAGTGTCGCGTTAACTCCCATGCAACAGAGGACTACCCAGAACTTATCAAGAATTGGGAGGAACGAGCACGACAGAGGGGCACAAATATGGTAAACTCCAAACCTCAGGGAACCATGACTCTGGCCATGCAGAATGTCGCTATTATGATGCAAGGCGGAAATAAGATGGGGGAGGATGCTCGCGGAAAGGAGCCGGCACGGGTTATCTAGCCCGCCTCCCCGAAGCAACTAATCTGGCAGGACGCACAGAAGAAGTACTTCTAGGAGGCGGTGGAGACCTTTGCCCAGTTGGGGGGAGCCAAAGGCCCTAAGGTACCCTCGACTACTGTTTCTAGAGAATAGAGCGCCACGGGGACCCTGATCGAGGAATGACTCCAGTTTTTCCTCAGGATTGTTGACAATGCTTCGATGCGAGAACAACTCAAGCATACCTTGGAGGATGTACTGCAGGGGAATGCAGGGCCGGGGGAACCTTTGAACACAACAACCCAGTATGTACAGCGGGTCAAGCGGAACAATCGAAGAACGGGAAAAGAGTTCCGGATTAACACACAGGTTGCGGGATTCCAGATCAGTGACACCATGCTCGACTTAGGATCTGATGTCAACATCCTGCCGCGGAGGACATGGGAGGCTCTTGGGCTGCCACGGCTGACCTACTCAACAATCCAGGTTAGAATGGCAAACCAGTACTGCATTGTGCCGATCAGCCGACTCGAAAATGTCGAGGTCGACATCGCAGGGGTGAAGACTTACATGGATTTTGAGGTTATTGATATTATGGGAGACAAGGATCCTTACCCTGCCCTGCTAGGCATCGATTGGGCTTTTGAGAATTATGCCATCATTGACCTCAAAAAGGAGCTGATGATTTTCGAAGATGGCGAGGTCCGAGTCACTCAGCCTCTCGACCCGTATCAAGGCCCGCGATATAGAGAAACTGTGGATACCCGGGAGGATGCTCAGATGTCAGACAAACTTTATCAGATGACAGCAGGAAAACGAGAGGACAATATTAACCCGACTGCAACCGGCTCCGTCAGCTGGCACAGTGTCCAGAGCTCGGAGCTGAGATCAAAACTAGCCTGGGAAGACTGGTAGCAAGGTGGGTCTGAGAACAGCATGCGGATATGTGCCAACATTGCCCGAGTCCGTTGGATTGGCGTTGAGATCAGGGAGTACCCCACCGTGTCGAACATGCAAGCCGTCAATACTTTTATTGCAAAGGTAGAAGACGCGGTACTAGAAGGAAACAGGATACCACTTTTGGATGTAGCACTACAGTTGACATCAGCCAGGTGGTGGAAAAATCACCATAACACCCTGTCATGGTAGAGTTGTGTAGCGGAGGCTTTGAGGGCATGGTTCAAAGAAGACGAAGGCCCTCGTAGCAGGCACAGGTATCAAGGGACTTCTGATCCGCGAGACCACCTAAAAACCTGTGAGGAGAAGTGGCAAAGTCTAGGGTACCTAGAAGAGCTGTGGGTACATTGGTTCATCCACTCCTTAGATACCATTCCCCAGGCCTGGTACTTAGAAGAAGAGAGAAAAAGAGGAACCAGCTCCTGGGAGGAAGTCGCGAACAAATTTGTTTGGTGCTTTTCCTTCGAAGGAGAGACAGAGCTGGTGTCCCAAGAATTACAAGCTATCAAGGGGGTACTGTTTCTCCATGATCTGGTGACTGATGGGAGCACATTAGCATTACATCCTAAGGGCAGGCGTGAGCTGGCTTGCCAACGGATCAACGATGATCCATACGATGATAGTCTCGAGGACCTAAGGCACCTATATTTTGAAGAGAAGGAAGGCGAGTGGAACATCAAAGAAGAGTCAACCACTGAAGGCGTCCATCTTCTTCCGCTGAAGACAAAGAAGTTAAACATCGGCATGGAGGAAAAACCCAAACTGGCTATAGTTGGGGACTACTGGGACGAGGAGACGACAAAGGAAATTTTCAGCCTCCTCTAGGAATACGAAAACCTATTCCCTTCATCGGTTGCAGACTTAAAAGGCATCAAAGGTGACCTTGGAGAAATGCGTATTGTGCTGAAACCGGACGCTAGGCCCGTAAAGCATCGACCCTATCGATTGAACCCACGGATCAAAGAAAAGGTCAAGTTGGAGATCGATAAGATGCTGACCGCAGGTCTAATCTTTCTTGTGGAAGAAGTAGAGTGGGTGAGTCCTATCGTCATTCAGAATAAGAAGGATAAGTCAGAAATCTGCATCTGTGTCGACTACCACACTCTAAACAATGCTTGCATCCATGACCCATTTTCCACTCCATTCAGTGACGAAATATTGGATCATGTTGCAAGGAATGAAGCCTACTCCTTCACTGATGGATTTTCGTGGTTTTGTTCTTCTCACCACGTGATGCCGTTCGGATTGAAGAACGCCCCCGCTGTGTTTTCCCGGATCGTCATTGCTACTTTCCGAGAGTACATTCATAAGTTTCTGGAAGTCTACATGGATGATTGGACCGTCTACAGTTTTTTGAAAAACCATGCCACCCTGTTACGTATCATGTTTGATCGGTGTCGAGAGTTGCAGATTTCCTTGAACTTGAAGAAAAGCATTTTTGCAGTTCCTTTCAGCACACTGTTAGGACATGTGGTGTGCAAGCAAGGGGTTTGCGTCGATCTCGCCAAGGTGGCCATGATCATCCACATGAAAGCCCCTAAAACGATGAAGCAGTTGTGGGCACTGCTAGGGCACACAGGTTATTACAGACGGTTTATCCGAAATTACGCGAAGATCACCGCTCCTCTGGAAAAGCTACTGCAGAAGTCAGAAGTGTTCCAGTGGATGGAGGAGTGTTGGATGGCCCTTGACACTCTGAAGGAAAATCTGGCAACGGTGCCTATTCTGGTTCACCCAGATTGGGATAAGAAGTTCCACGTACATATTGACGCTTCCAGTATTGCATTTGGGGCTGTCTTGGCGCAACCTGGGGAGACGAAAATTGACCACCCAGTTTACTTCGCCAGCCGCAAACTATCTAACGCAGAGCGGAATTACACCACTACCGAGAGGGAGGCCCTTGTGATGGTGTATTCGCTCCAGAAGTTTCGCCACTATCTTCTAGGAGGTAACTTCGTTCTTTACAGATCACTTTGCATTAAAGTACTTGGTCAATAAGCCCGTTTTGGAAGGACAGATCTGTCGATGGCTTCTACTCTTCCAAGAATTCACCTTCGAAGTGATCGTCAAGCCCGGGAGGCAGATGCTGATCTTTTCTAAGTCGAAGCCGTACCAGATGATTTGGCCGACATTGCAACTTATTTGACCACGGGGCAGTGCCCTCAGCACTACACCCCTCTCCAGAAACATCACTTGATCGTTCGCGCTACCGAATACCAACTGATTGCAAGACAGTTGTAAAAATTGGGCCTCGATGAGGTTCTACGCAGATGTATACTCGACCACGAATGTGAAGCCGTGATGTGGGAATGACACAATGGCATTGCGGGCGGGCATGTGGGGCCGAAACCCACTGCCAGGAAGGTGCTCCAAGCTGGACTATGGTGGCCGACAGTCCATGTCGATTGTAAGAAATTTGTTAAGAGATGCGATGTCTGTCAGCGAACGGGGAGGCCCTCTCACAGGGATAAGCTCCCGCTACACCCGGTGCATGTGTTGCGGCCATTTGAGAAGTGGGATGTTGACTTCATAGGCCCCATAGCCCCAGTAGCCAGGCATTCTAAGGCCCGATACATCATCACCGCAACCGACTACCTCACCTGATGGGCTGAGGCATTGACGGTATGGGATTGTATGGTGGATACAGTAGCTCGGTTCATCTTTGAACACATCATCAGTAGGTTTGGCTGCCAGCGAAGTTTAACCAGTGATCAGGGTATGCATTTCATTAATGAAATGGTAAAATTGCTGCTGGACACATTCATGATTCAACGTCACAAAAGCAGCTCGTACCACCCGTAGGCCAATGGTACTGTTGAAGCGTTCAATAAAATACTTGAAAAGGGTTTGACGAAGACAAGAAATGCCCAGCAGGATGACTGGGATGAGCGGTTACCAGCTACACTATGGGCCTACCGAACTACGGTGAAGCGATTGACCAATCAGACACCGTTCCAGCTGGTGTATAGTCGGGAAGCTGTGATTCCCGCTGAGTTCACCATACTAAGTCTTTTAATTTCCACATCCCTCAAGTTCTCGGAAGAGGAATCATTACAAGAGCACCTCCAGGAATTACAAGAACTAGATGAGGCCCGGTTTCTGGCCGAATTCCACCAGAAGGTTCAGAAGGATCGACAGAAGGCATGGCACAACTGCCACATCAAGAGAAAGATGTTCGAGGTAGGAGGAAAGGTTCTCTTATATGATAGCAAGTTTCAGAAGTTTCTAGGAAAACTGCAGATGCACTGGTTGGGACCTTACTTCATCGTCGAGATTAGAGATTCCGGAGTCGTTTGGTTGGCTCAGCTGGACGGTACTATTTCACCTGGGTGGGTGAATGACGCATGCCTGAAGCCCTACCATGACTAAGTTTCTTTCACTTCTCATCAATAACTCTCGCACCCGAGAGAAGCCGTAGAGTAGGATAGTTGAAAAACTATCCCACAACCTGGATGAGCGTAGGTAGTGTTTATCGTTCATGCATCGGTCATCAACAACCGTTCTATTTCGGGGACCACACCTCAACCGATTGTGGTCGGGGAGGAGCGCGTCTAGCGTGTAATCCCCGTAGGATCAGAAAATGTGTCCGTGTCAGTCCATATCATTTTAGTTAGTACTTGTGTCAGTCCGTAGGATCATCTATATTTGTAGCATAAATGGCCATAATTAGAAGTAACCCTGTAATAATCATTTTTCCATAATTCGAAGTAACCTCAGCCGTCGCGTCCGCCCATTTCCCCATGCCACCGTTAGCAGATGTCCGACTACACCTCATTTGGAGATTGATCGCACAATTATCACCGAGAAGAATGCCAATAGGAATTAACTCGTTATGGGGTCTCATCAACCTCACTCATGCTAGGTAATTACATAACTTGCATGGAAAAACACGAGAATGTCGGAGCAGTTAGAATTAGAAATTGGATTAGCACTAGAGCAACAGAAGCATTAAGAAGCACAACACCGAGAGAAGACGCCGAGACCAATTCTGCAGGTGTATCAATGCCGAGCGAAGATGCTGAAAGCCAACCCAGCAGTCATAGAATCGGAGCTCGATAGCAGAATTCATAAAACAGAGTCCCTCATCGGGAAATACGACAATGCGACCCTCATAGATGCAAACCTCTTTGACTCTTTTGAGTTCCCGCACTCAAATGGCAGGTGTATATGGAACATTACATCACCGAAGCTAGACGGTCAATGAAAAGAATTTTGCCAGAGTTCCGAGGCTTACGGCAATCCTCTCTTCTGAACTTAAGAAATCTCTTGGTCTTTGGGACCTCAGGACTTGCCATGCAGTGCACCCAGTTCTTACTCAACCGCATCCAGAACAGGTCATCGTGGTTGAATAAGGAAATTCCAATCCATGCTGAAGATATCCACCAGCTTATAGGGCCTTCACAGAATGGCCCGGATGTATCGACTGCATGTCAAACCTCCTCCAAATGAGCAAAGAAGTCAGGAGATGACAACTATTATGCAAAATATGGCATACGACGGGGAGGAAAGGGAGCAAAGATGGAGCTTATCAACAAGCCTGAAATCAAGTTCGCATGCTACCTCATTTCCAGTAAGACAATGAGGCACTACACGAAGGGTGAGTGTACCCTGGATACTATTTCCATTGCAGAGCACTGTGTCCAGGGGGATAAGTTGAACTGGTGCTCCTTCTTGCTGAAGGAGTTGTTTGATGCGTGTGAAGACAACTACAAGTGGGCCACAAGCTTCATCTACGGGTATTTGATAGTTGCATTTGCCATGTGGAAGTGGCACACTCCCCTCGTCAGGCTACTAGTGGAAATAATGGAGGGCCAACCTCTCGTGATGAAGTTTGTCCCGTGGAAGGTGTCGGGTGATCCCAGCACCAAAGAGGTCAATGCAGAGGCATTTCGAACTTGGTATGGGTTAATGACAGACGTGGTAGCAGGCCAGCAGAGGGTGCCCAGGAACTTGCTGGACGAGTACATCAAGCAAGTATGGTTCGGGATCAACCACAGGCATACCTTCACTCGTTAGGTCTCTCGTAATTTATTAGCAAGATTGGAGAGTCCAATTACAAGAGTTAACATCATTTCAACCAACTTTGGGATTCTAGGATCTAGCCCTCCTGAATCCGGAGAGGGATCTCTCCAATATGTACAAAGATGGATATTGTCTTTGAAGTTTAGGGTAATGATATTGGGCTAGTTATGAAGGCCACGGGTTTTGTTTTGTTTTGGATGGTTGAGCATGAAATGTTACTTGAGGGGAAAGTCCTAAGTGCAAAAAGTTTCAAAAGTGAGAAGTTGCAAGCAAATAGAAAAGTTTTGGCAGATAGATAGATATAACGCTGGTTTTTAGTCCATTGGGCTATGGAGTCATATATGGGCTTTAATTGAACAACAACATCAAGTGTGATCCAAGGGGCTAGTCATCTATGTCTAAGGATCTCTTTAAATTTTGATTTATGGAATGGAGTGATACATCAAGAAGGGGAATTAAACAGATGCAGAACGAAGAGCGGCCTAGGATCTGATAAGTACTTTTAAACCAGTCAGCCTTTGACAAACACTTTAAGAAGGACACGAAAGCAGACTAGGATCTGGTAAGTACTTTTAAACCAACCAGCCTTTGACACACTTCCAATAGAAAACATACAAAACAAGGGGAAACACAAAGATAACACAGAATGGTCTAAGATCTAGCAAGTGCTTCTAAACTAGCCAGCTTTTAACACATTCCAAGGGAAACAATCTGTTAGTTATGCAGACAAGTCTGGGACCAAGGCTAACCATATCTTCCTTCAGTTCATCATCACATAACACATACTGAAAGTAACATTCAGAAATAATATTCAGCTAGGACGATAAAATGAGGGAACACCAGCATTCTCATACCTAAAACTGAATTAAGTCATTCCTAAATAACACAGATTGGAAGAAAAACATTCGAATAAAGATTTCTCAGCCAGAGAAGGTTACTGATATACAGCAGGTCCTAACCCTGTTTAAACTGTTCTTTACAGTGGAAAATGAAACAACATGAAAACAAAAATAAAACAACAAGTTACAAATGAGAATAACATCACCGTCAATATAGATCAGGATCCCATGAAACAACTTTTATATTGATGTCAAACCAGCTACAAAATTTAAGTCCAATGTTTCAGTTCAGCAATCATCTTCACTATTCAACCTAACTACTCTAGCACAAACAGAGCTTCAAGGGCCAGTGAATACTATGTACAAATAGAAGTCTCAAGCTCAAGTGTATTTCAAAGTTCTGCAACCAACTCTTTTTTCCTCTTCTGTAGAAGTTTTTATAGGAAGATGAGGAGGTGAGATTTTAACAAAATATCTCAAAGACAGTTAATGCAGAGTGAAGACTTCTCGGCCCTTTGAGAGGCATCGATTGGAGAAATTACAGGTGGAAGTGCTGCATTAACTTTTACATTTATGATTTAAAACTCGAAGTGAGTTTCATTTGACTTTGAGGCTCATATGTTGCGTCTTGGAGTAACTCTGCAGATATTTATTCATTGGTTTCCTTGCATAAGTAACTCCCTGGCTGGGCTGGAGGCAGATATCTGATTTTCTTCAATAACTGAGCCTTTGGTTGAATGGTTTGAGGCACCAGGTGGCTCGGTGGTAGCTGAGGAATCAATTCGCCTCAGATGTGGCAGTGGAGGCTTTTTTTCTGATAAAACACTTTAGGTTTTTTCATTTAAACTGTGTTTTAGTTTGGGGATTAGGCTTTTGATAACTGTCTTAGCCGTAATCCCCATAAAAACTGTCTTCAATCTTCATCTGTTGTGCTTTATTCTCAAAACTGATACTATTTAATTGTGTTTGATTAAAAACAGTGTCTTGTCGATGTGCAGACCCGCACTGGGCTTTACGGCATCAATACTCATAGAGTACTGACGAGACGTGGAATAGAGACCCGTGAATGGCCTCTTTAAGATAGTCAGAAGGGACAGGAAACGTCTTTCCCATCCCTCGGCTTTCCTTCATTCTATAATGGAAAACCATTAAAACACCTGCAAAACACAACAACAGTTAAGAAATCCTGCGGGAATAGGTTAAAACTGCTTCGGATGGCGGGGGAGGAGCGTAGCCGTCGGATGAAGGCAACCAACGGTGGAGATCTGCAAAGAAAGGCAAAAAGGATAGCAGGAGAAGAATAAGGAGGAGAAGTTTTGGACCGTCCGATCTGGACACGTGGACGGTCCAGATTTAATCGGAGGGTCTCAATCGGAGGTGGCACAAAAGGGGATGCGATTGAACTTCCAGTGCGATTAAGCGCTGGCCGTTGATCTGCAGATCAGATCGACGGCGGAAAATGAATCGGCGGGCTTTGAAATGGCGGTAGGACTTGCGATCGGAGGGAATAAGGGTCGTTGGATAGGCGGGAAATAGACAGCTGCGATGCAATCGGGAGGCGAATAGAAGGACTTGCGATTGCGATCGGAGGGACAGAGCGATTGAGCGCTGACCGTTGATCTGACGGGAAGATCAACGGTGGAGAACACAATCGGAGGGGATCATCGATTGGCGGAGGACCGTCGGATCAACATGAAAACGGACGGCTGAGATTAAATCGGAAGGCTCCAATCGGGGCAGTGCCAATGCGACTTGCGATTGCGATCGGGCATGGGCTTGCGATTGAGCGCAGACCGTAGGATCTCGGGACAGATCAACGGTGGAGATGCAATCGGGGGATCGGCGGAAAGACTTGCGATTGCGATCGGGCATGGGTTTGCGATTGAGCGCAGACCGTTGATCTGCGGGAAGAATGGACGGTGGAGATTTAATCGAGGCACGCAATCGGAGGAGGAGCAGAAGGACTTGCGATCAGTGGAGGGCCGTCGGATCGCGGGGAATGGACGGCTGCGATGCAATCGGGAGGCTCCAATCGGGGCGGTGCCAATGCGACTTGCGATTGCGATCGGGCATGGGCTTGCGATTGAGCGCAAACCGTCGGATCTCGAGACAGATCAACGGTGGAGAACGCGTCGCAAGACTTAACAATACAAACTAATCGCATCGGGGTTTTTAAAATATTACAAAGGAATTTGTCTCCCGCCCGGCCTTCGATTGCGATTGGCCCCTAATGCTTAAGCTCTTGGTCTTGGGTGACGGGCATATGTGGGGAAGTGGTTTTAGGACTTAGTCCAAGGGGCTTAGGTCCATAGCAATAAAACTTTGATTTTTTATGAGAAATTTCAAGGATTAAAATGGATGTGGGGGTTCCGAAATAGTTAAAAAGTGAGTCTTTAACTATGAAAGGGGAATTTTTCATAAATGGAGGGAGAACTTATGAAAAGTAGGGAAATAATATGGATAAAAGGGGGAGTAAATGAAGGTTAGTTATGAGTGGGAGAAAGGGGAAAAATGATGGTTTATTCAGCAGTTTTTTACAGGAAATCAGCAGAATTAATAGGCAAAGTAATGTAGATTTTGGACAGAGGCATGAGGCCTACAAGGAGTCTTCAAGAGCCAACAAATTTTAGTAATGAAAAATTGTTCCTTGAAGGCTCAAAACAGATTTAGCCACCTTTTGGTATAACAAAATTTTATAGGTGGCTAACACAGCCATTTCTGCGTGCCGGAGGACACATTTCACATGCGGCCGCAGAAGTTCCAGATCGAAGACACGACCTTCCACAATGAAGTTTGTTCATGGCCAGGGGTCATGATGGAAATCCGAAACGGGGTACCCACATACAACTTTGATCAGATGCTACCGCAGCAATGGCCTGCCGAGACAGAAGCGGAGGCAGCACAACAGGACTCCACCATGCATCTCGCCCCCCTCATTTGCCACCTAAACACTACGATACACAATTTTAATGAAGTGGCCAAGGTTGTCTCAAGCGATGCTGTTCCTTTTCCTATTTTCTCTGAGTTCCAGCTTTCTCAATCCACATCGCATCTCCACACAACTTCCATCACCTCCCCCATCCCTAATATTTTATTTACTTCTCCAAGTCCGATGACTACCCCGATGGGGGAAAAGAGCAAATCCAAGGACCCCTTAGAAGCTCCTCAGGCCAAGCGGGCCCGAACCATAGAGTCGAGTCCAATGGTGGACCTCACTGATGAGGATCCACCCTGGCCACTTAGTACAGGGGTGCCTATACAGGAAGAACCACCCATTGATCCCTCTGATTTCATCAATATTCGGCTTCCACCACCACGTACCGTTCCACCTCCACCTACCACTTCATTCGCACCATCCAATTCATCCGCCACCGTATCTGACCCAGTCATTCGAGATCTACTTAATGGGGACCACGGGGCCGAGGTTGACTCCAGTACTGCAGCAGTAGTACCACTGGTCGACCCCGTTGGGGAACCCCAAGTCTCTTTGTCTGATATCATTACACAGATGGCATAAATTGTTTCCAACTTAGTTGAGGCTTAGCTTGAGCCTACTCTACCTCCACAAACCATCCAAACATATCAGCAGGAGCGGCCGAACTTGAATATGGCCGACTCGACGCCTCATCTGACCCCACTGCCATCCCCTCACGAGCATTCCACCCGATCAGTTGCCAGTGGGCAACCCCTAAAGGAACGACAACTGGAGAAAAGCACTTCGAGGGTCACCAATTTAGAAACACGGGGTACGGCTCAGCTATACCTCTTTATCCAGAGGGCGGCCCATCAGGCAGAATGGCTTCATTATGAACTGCAGCAGAGGTGTGAAGAGAAACAACAAGATATCACCGCGCTTACTAAACAAAGCAAACAACTTACAGCCGCACAGGGGCAACTACAGGGTCAAATAAACGAAGTGGCCAGGGCGTTTTCAGGATTATGGCCAGCCGTTGAGGCTCACTACACCCAGCTACCTGCAGATGTACCAGAGACAAATATCGTCGAGCAGGCCCTCCACCTTAGGATCACATTCAATGGCATCCACAAGGAAAATTCAGAGCTCCAGGCGGTGTTAGCAGCATGGCCAGCGCTGCCCGATCCCGAGGCAGTTTATACAGCATAAATTGCAATGAAATAGGGCCAGGTCATCCAGATGCAGGAAACTCTCAAATCTGCAGCGCGTGATGCTTACGACCTGTTGAAGAGTCTTCAGGAGTGCTCGATGGCCCTTACGGTCAAGACACAACCCATTTCAGCACAGCTGCAGCAAATTTCAAAGGAAATTCAAGATGCCATAGACCCCTCATAGTTGGACCAGCTATACGCTCAGGCAGATGCTCTAGAAGTCCAGATCCAGCAAACAGAGGCTAGCTCAGCAATGGCCAAACAAGAAATTTGAGAGCTCTGCCAGCCCCTCCAACTCAGCGCCAAGACCATGCAGCAGCTAGCTGCCGAGGCCGAAACCCAAATCGACATGGTGTTTGGGACTGTACCTGCGCATGTCGAGGAGGCAGCTATCACCAAGATCACCGCAAAGATAGATGCATTATTATAGGGGTGGCAGCAAGCTGTGACGACCTTCAATCAGCTTAAGGCTACAATGTTTAGCAAGGTCCCGGAGTTGGGGCCCTTGTTTGGGCAGGGGCAACAGGCTGAAGGCGCACATCAAGAACAGGGCACGAGGTCCAGTGGGGCGATGGAAATAGAGACGGTGATTTGTGATTGACTCGGGACGAGTCAAGAAACTGTGGTCGGGGCCTGTTGGGGCCCTTGTTTTGAATTTTGAATAAATAACATATTTTTGGGTTGTGGAATGACACATGGCAGCCGCAACCAAGTCGCAACCACGATGAATAGCGGAGCTACCAAGGTTGCGAGGGAACAGGAGATAGCTGAAGAAAGTGGATGCATGAGTACAGACGAAGAGAAGACACAACAGAAGATAGAGAGCAAAAATCATAGACAACAAGAGAGAAGCCAGAAGCAGCCATAGAAGAACGCAAGAGGAGCTAGCAGTTGCGATGGAGGGTGAATAAATAGCCATCACCCGACCAAAAGAGGAGAGACGAATGCAGAGCAACTGAAGCGGATTGAGCGGATGCTGCAGAGGGAATCTATTCTGAGCATGTTATCTCTATAGTTCCTAGGCTTCTCTTATCTATCTTTCTGTCCTATAAGGTGTCTGTAAGAGAATTGTAAAATCCTCCTATGGAAGAGATGTAACTGTGGATCTAGCTGAAGGTTATCAATATATTTGTAGGTTGTTGTCCTATTATATGACTTGTTAGGTTCCCGTGATTTGGCTGATTGGCAAGCCAAATGACAGTGTAACATCAAACCAAGCTTTGGAGCCCAAGGACCTATCCTTCCTGGACTCAGAGAGGGCTCTCTCTATATGTGTAAGGGATATCTGTGTGTTTTCTTATTGTGTTCTGATTTTAGGCTAGTTATGAAGTAAGTTTTTTGGTTTTTTTTAAGTTGTGAGGGATGAAACTGATCAAAGATATAAAATAGATAACAAGATGTTAGATTAACTGGGCTATGGGGTCAAAAGGTCAAGAAAGCTATTAGATGACGATAAAAGGCTGTTGAAGGGCCGATTTGATTCAAGGTAGAAAGGATCTTAGGGAAAAATGGAGTAAATGGACATCAAGTTTGTGAACAACAAAGAGTTTCAAGCATAACTAGTTCAATAGATAACATAAACATGGTAGGGAAAACCATTAATCATGCAAAATGTAACTACAAGCTAATCAATACATAGAAATAAACATTCAAGCCATGCATAGAATTATAAGACCCTCTAACTTTTGGAAATGGCTTTCAGACTTTGGGACAACATAGAAGACTGAAACAGCTAACACTATCTTAACAACAGCTAAACCACAGGTACTTGAAGTTGTGGGCACTTTTGAACCATGAAGATTTGCATAGTTTTAGAGCGAGGGCTAGATGAAATAGGCCTCCTTGGTTCAATAGATGATAATCTATTGATCAAGAGAAATTTCATGGATAGAACTGCTTCTTCATAGGCCAGCGAGGCGTAACGTAGATAACCACTGCTATGTATAGAACTATGAATGAAACAAGAAATAATATCTCCAAGTTGTTAAACTGAGTTAGGAATTCTTCAGCAACTAAGGGAAGAAAACATGAAAATAATGAATTCGAAATTTGAGGTGCCTCCATGGGCATATCTCAAATTTGTTCTCTACTGATCTATAGCAAGCAAGAAACATGTATTCATGAATGAAAACTAGAAGACAACAGCAAAGCAAGAGACACTATGCCATTCTACCAAGTCATGGAATCCATCAACAATCCTTCATCATTCATCCAAGAACATCCAAGGGGAAATCCAAAAGCATAACACAAAGTGACACTGTTAAAGTTCAACAAATATATGTTGAAAACTATTCATATAGTTCAACATCTTCTATTAATGCTTTGAGATAATGGGCTGAAGTGAGAAAATCATGATGCTGGAAAACATATCCTCAACTTTAATCAAAATATCTGTTTCCATGGGACTTTATAAAAAACTGGAGCATCATCTTAAATATCTATAAAATATAAAAGGAAAAATAATTAATTTGCATCATTTTAGTTAAAAATATTCTTTGACTGGAACATGATTTTAGAGTTCATTAAAATATTTCACAAATTACATGGGCGTAAAAGATTCCTTAACTTGGAAGCATTGAAATATAAATCCGTCAGATTCATGGATACTCATTTGAATTTAGAATTATCTAATTCTGGACAGTGAGAAAATTCCATTAATTGCTGAAGTTCTCATTTGATTTGTAAAGGTAAAAATTACATGATGTTGCAGTGTGAGAAGGTGAAGTGTTTATAATGATACCCAACTCTTGGAAGAAAATGATCTCCAAATGTTCTGAAAATCGTTGAGGGTGTGCTCTTGAATTTATGGCATCCAATGATACCATTCTCCTCCTTTGACGAATCCCCAAAATGGAATGGCGAATTTCATGAGTTTTAACAAAAAACTCAAAAATGCCAAAAAACCAAAAATTGTCAAAAAGCGCCCAAAATTGGTGTGCATGACCCTCAAGGGTCCTCAGCAACACGCTTCGAAAATGAAGCCAAAATGTCAAGTGCTGATGTTCTTTTCTTCTCTTTCTGTGCCGGGCGCTTCCCTTTTGCCTCCTTTAGTTTCTCTTGAGTGGCCTTTAACTTGCGCCGGGCAAACTGATTTAGCTTTTGATAATGCTTTGTCATCCTCCTTTGCAGCTCTAAGTCTCTGTTGGCCTTCTAAAGCTTCATCTCCAAATGTTTATTAGCTCTTTCTAGCCATGCCTCCTTATTGTTTTCAATCTCTTGCTCAAGTAGTGCAGTGAGGGGAGTGGATTGAAGAAGGGCTTGTTCCTCTTCCTTTTGCCTCTCAAGAGCTTTTCTAAGCCCTATGGTTCTAGGCTTCTTTCGCCTAGGCTGGTCCTCTTCTTATTTTTCATCAAACTCACCTACAAGCTCATCTATCCTTTCTTGGGCTTTGGCAGCTTCTTTCTTGTATTTGATTGCTCGTGCTTCATAGACAGCCATATGGACACTCATTTGCCTATTTTGGATCTCCAAGAAATGATTGAAGTTCTTTACCTGATGAAGGTCATTCTCCAATTCTTCAATTTGGCCCTCTCTATGGATTAGAAGGTTTTCTAAAATGCGGGCCTCATTATCACTGTCATCACTTTGGATTGGGATGACAGCCAATGCACCTCCATGCTCTTGACTTTCTCCTACCTTGCCTTTCCCTTTGCCCTTGAAGGCTAGTCTTGCGCTCTTCCTCCTAGGCAAGTTAGTGAGAGGCTTCTTTGGCGACTTTCTTTTGCTCCGGATAGTTCTTGTCACTTTTGAAGTGACCACCTTGGACACTTTCTTTCTCGATGTCTTGGGCTTAGCCTTTTCGGGAGAGGAAGGCATAATTGCTTTGCCTTTGTCATCTTGTTTGTCACCTTCTCGAATTTTCCTTTCCTCTTGAAGCTGCTGTGTATCTTGAGGAGGGTACTGTGCATCATGATGAGGGTGCTATTTTTCTTCTTTATGCTGCCCCTGTTCCTCAACATCATACTGCTCACACTGCTGCCCTTGAGCATCAATACCATGCTGCTGTTCTGCCTCGATCTCCTGTTCATTTTGTGGTTCAACCTGTTGCCTTTGATCACCGAGATCAAGTTTCTGCTATACTTCAACTTCATGCTCACTGTGTGGCTCAAACTGTTGCCCAAACGGCTGTCCTCCCTCACTGAATTGCTGCTGCTCAGCACTCTTCTCTTCTTGCTCTTGCTGCTGCTCACTTGCATCACTGTCAAGCTGCTATCCTCCATCACCTTCTTCCTGTTGCTCCTCATCTTTCTCTTCATGTTCATGTCCCACTTCTTCTTGTTGTCCACTCCCTTCTCCTTCTCCATGCTCTCTTAATTTTTTTGTAGTGAATATGAGCCTTCTAGGAGTAGGTCTACTAGAGGAAGGTGAGAGGCGATGAGTAGGCAATGTGGGAGATGTATGGACTGGAGGGACAGTGGAGAAATCAGGGTGACTAATGAAATCATCCCAAGAAACCTCTTTCTTCTCCAGCTGGTGAAGGATGATGATTTTAATCAGAGAATGATGGAAAAGAGAAGCTACTTGCTGTGATAGAGGCTTCTTATAGACTAAGGAGGCCATTTTCTCGATGCTTTTGCACAAGAAGTAAGGGAGATTGAGCTGCTTGGTTCTAGTGAAGTGCATCAACAGTCGGATATGGTAGGAATAAACTCGAGAGAATCTCCCTTCACAAGTGAAATACTTCATTATGATCTTCATAAGAGGAGCATAGCTGGCAAGAAGATGAGAGAAAGGAAAAACAGCAGTGCATGTTTCTCTGTGCTCGGGCTTAATGAAAGGCTTGTAGTCATCCAAGTCTAGATAGGCTTGCTTGAACCATTTCTCGCCAAGATATGGGATTTTAGTGGCTTTAGATACCGACCTTGGGGAGAACTTGAAATCAATGCCTGCCACTTGGAAATGTTTGCTTTTGAACCTCAAGGCGCATAAGTGTGTTAAGGGCGAGAAAATTTTGACTTCTTGTACCTTCTGGCAGAAATCCAAACACCCCACCTCATGAAAATTGAAGAGGATGGATGGGTGTGCATTGACTTCTTCAGTAGAAATTGGCTCATATCTCTTGTGTAACCCACTTCTGCTATCTTGCATGGGCGGCATCTTGGGCTAAATGTGCTCTTGAAACACCAAACTGCCTCACTGTCTTTGAAATTCCTTCTCTAAACCAAACTCTGTCAATCCACTGCTTTAATGAGGAAACAATGTTCTTGGATGTTGCTTAAAATGTCCCTTTTTGATACAAGACCCCTGTCCCTTCAGAATGTTGCCTTCCCTTGGTCATACATTTCAACAAATAAACTTGAAGAACAAAAAGACAGTCAATCAGTATACACAGTCAACAATGATCTTTTTCCTATGTTTGTGGTAAGGGTGGCCTGCCCTTGGATGTTTTGAGGATATAAGCCACCCTTGTCTTGTTAGAGGAAGGTAAAAACACAGTTTTTAGTTCAAAACATTCTCTTTCCTTGTAGGCACTTCACCAGTATTTTCAACACTACACCACAGTCAAACAAAGGAGATCCACATAGTCAAAGTCACTGTTTATAGAACAAGGTGGCATAGTTTGAAATGTTTCTGAGGTGTTAGCAAAGGTCTTGCAGCAGTCAAAAACCAACAAGTCTGTTTTCAGACATGATATTTGCCCTCTTTATACTCTACTGTCTTCATACAAGGTTTTGACCAAAACACCTTCAACTGACCACACTGCTTCCTCACTAAGGTCTGACTGTTTGGAGGGTATTTATAGGTTTTGAAACACTAAGAAGGAACCACCTTTTTGAATATGCTTTCTGCTGGTGAATCCGAGCTATTTCAAACTCAGATTTTAAATCAAAATACCCTATTCCCCTTTTAACATAGTCACTTAACATAACTTGTTTCAAACCCAATTTCTTCTGCCCCAAACATCATCTAGCAAACGTGAATTTAAGGGGGAGCAGTGCAAAGTACCTCAAAACATGATGCAAAACATTTTTCATGAGTCGAAGTCACCTTGGAGGCCGGTTGAAAGCGTGTTGGATGCGTTCAGATGTTGCAAGTCAAGTGCGGCACTCTTAAAGGAGAAAACGCCGTGCATGAAGGTGTGTCGGGTCACTGACGGGACCTTGTGACCCGTGGCTACAGGAGCACTGCGCGCCTTTGTTACCCTTTTCAAATGATGCGCACAGGAGCGCCGCGCGGTTGTACAGGAGCGCCGCGCAGTGTAAACACTTCTAGAACGCTGAAAACCGGTTTGAAAACTCTGTTTCTCCGCTTGAAATTCCTTTCTCTGGTCTCGAGGGCAGTGAGAGGAGCTTTGTGAGTGTTTTGGACTTTGCAAAAACGAATGTGAAACAGTCATTTACCCTTTTTAGAGAGCAACAAACCAACGGTTCTTTCACATTTGATTTGGAGAGGGTTTATTCGAAAATTTTGAAGATGCATTTGCTTTCAAATAAAAATTTGAAACCTTTCTTTTTGAGACATAAACTGGTGCCCTTTGTTTGGAAATGTTTATAGTGGTAAAGACCATTAGGCTATAGGTGAGACCTCCCTTAACCTTTGTGAGAATTGGAAAGTTTGACTACTTCTAATTCAGAGAATAAAAATGGTCCTCCTTTTGGATACTGTAATTCCAAACTTCTTTCTCACCTATTATCTTTGTATTCTTTATCTGTTGTAACAATGTGTGAAGGGGCCTCCCTTTTGACAGTGGCATGCTCATATTACCTTTACTTAGTCCTAGGACTCAAAACACATATTATGATCTTTCTTGCAATCTTATAACCCTCTATATTTATTTATAATGCCTTTATGCTGAAGAAGAAACTTAACTGCCACTTTAAAATCTTTTATACCTCTGGTCTTTGAAAGGCATACCTGTCTTTGTCATTTGGAAAGAGGATATTTTCTTGCTTTTGCAACATAAACTAACATTTTTCTTAGGAGTTAATGATGCCCATTGTGCAACTAATCTTGACTATAAGTGCAAAAATGCAGTTGCACCCAACTATGTTTGATCATCCTCTATCTAAGAAAGGCGCTTTTTCCACAATGTTTCATCTGCTCAAAGTATACCAACATGGTGTCTTGGGTCCTTTGTTATAGGAACAGAATGTCTTTGGAAAACCAAAGGTATTTTGCCTTTTTGTCCACTGTAATGAGTTTTTTGAAAGCATCCTCTTATGAGCAGGAGGATCAAAGTTCTTTTAAACATAATCTTTACCATGTCCTTTGCCTGTGTAGTGACACAACTCATCAACCATTATTCAGTTGGTTTTGTTTTGACTGCACCCTGTCTTTTGAGAGTACATCTGTTAAGAGATAAGTTTGACCTCCTTGGATTTCAGTGGTACCCCTGCTTTCCTTCTTGGTGTCTTACCATTTCATTTTTAATCAATCAAACTTTAACAACAATCAATGCCCTGGCCCTCTGCTTATGAATGAAGGAGGCCCTCTTCTTGGCGAAAAATCTGAAGATTGTTTGATAAGCCTGCTTGACAAGGGTTCCTCTTATATATGATGGAAAGAAAACAAACTTGAAAACATTACTGCCTTTACCTCTGCCTGCAATCATTACTTTGCTTCAGAAAAACTGTGTTACTGTCTCACTGTTTATTAAAACAAATCTGTCTTACAGTGAGCTGCAACCTTTCAAGTTAAACCTTGGCCATCGCCCTCGGCTTATAGATGAAGGAGGCACATTAAACCTCTGCTTATAAATGAAGGAGGTTCTTAGCCAGGACTTATTCAACAGCTTCTTGACAGTGTTGCTCTTCTTCTGCTGTCCTTTCAGACTGTGAATGAGGCTGCAAGAGTTTGATGAATAACTCTTTGCCCTGCAGATGCATCTCAGGCTTATGATCACATTGAGAAGTAGCTTTCTTCTTATGTGGAGCCAAGAATTGTTTTCTGAGATGCTGATATGATTTTATTCTTGAAAGATCCATAAAACACTGTAAAACACCTATAATCAGCTTAAGAATATGGTCTGTGTATCGCTGAGACTTAAGGGCATATAAGTGGCGCGACTTAGGGATGTGACTGACTTCATTAGCAGAGTGGGAGGTCTGTTATGACTGGCCTATAGCAGATGGAGGTTTTTTGGATTTTTGATGATTTCCAAGGGTGAAATGCCTAAAAGAGCCACTTCCTAACTTAGGGGATGGTTTTTTGAACATGTTTGGATCGTCTCTTTGGAGCTAGTGGGTAGACTATTATGGTTGAGGCTAGGTAGGATTTGATAATGGGGTTTCATCTTGTCATGGGCGGACTGAAAGGTAGGAGAGAAAAAAAGTTTTATGGGTGTTTTCCCAGCTGGAAAATATGACAAATTTTTGGATCAACTGCTAGAAAACTTGGCTGTGAGAACTAGTCATCACTAACAAGTAGAAAATACTAATGACTAACAGTGGCTCCATTTGGGAGGGCAGCTCCTTTTCAGGAGGTGTCCAAAATTTCAGATCTTTGTCTTATGAAGACCAATGCCTTACCCATTGGCGCAAACTTTTCACTCTTTTAGATGCTACTTCTGAAAAGAGACAGCATGATTAGCATCAATGATATTTCTACCTACCCAACTATCATTCCTAACATTTTTTCTCCTTTTTTGGCGCATTTGAACTAGCAGCCTTTTGAAAATGCATATTTTTTTTTTTTTTTTGTAAAATGAACCTATTTATTTCTACACTTATATCTACCCGGAGTTCAGATTAAACTGATGAACTCCTTCATTACTCTACCTACGCTAGATCAACTGTTAAGATTACGCTGTTTGACAGGATTTTGTTCTCTTATCTAAAACATGAAATTTAAAAGATGACTCAAATCAGGATTGGGCAGTCTGATTTGTCATGTATTTGCGGCATGAAAGACAAGCTGCACACAAATATTATTCTGCAAAAGGGAAATATAGAAAAAACAGGGCTAAGGTGTACAATGTATTTTCCATCCCTCGTTTCTCTCTTTGGTTCTGTTTTGCGCGTGTGGAACCAGTATCTTTTCCTAATCTACTCTCTGTGATAAGTCAATCTTACACAATGTTGACCATCTCTTTCACTCACTAACTTATCAGCAATTAAATTTAAACATGTTCAACTATGATTAGGCTAGATAGCTGAACAAGACATTTAAGTACAAGTAGCAGCATTTAGACTTGCGCGCTTTCCGAAGGACTATTTTTTGGAACATGGGGCCTTTTCCTGTTTTTCAACCGCCCTCTTTTCTATCTTTTACTATTTTTGACTTTTCTGTTTATCTATTTTTCAAACAGTGGTATGTACAATGAATGAAAGTGTTTCAAACTCAGAAATCTTGGAAATGACGAAACTTAAGCATCTTATCCTTGTAAGGATCTTCTCTCACTCTTGGCCCACTCAACTCCTAAAAAGAGAAATTTGGAAAGTTTTCTCTTTCTAACATGACATAAGGATTCATGTAAGAATCCTTGAACAAACCAGTATTTTCCAGCTGTACCTCTTTGTATATCTGATTCCCACTCCTTTCTTTACTGTACATCTTCTTTAAGTAATGCATATATTCTTGGTCATTTTTGAAATAAATAATGACATCATCAAGGTAGGCAAAAATGCAAAAATTTAGGATTGGAAACATGGCTTTCATGAGCATATTTTTGATATCAGGTGACTTTGCAATTCTGAGTCTGAAACTAGGACTACCTCCAGCATATCGAAAAAAATCTTTAAGCTGTCTACTTTGCAAGGGAATCCTTTGAATATAACCTAAAACATCATCCTGTGAAAACATATGATTAAAAGCACATTTCATCGGTATACAATGATCTTGGGTAGAAAGGACAAAATTTCTGTTATAGGGATGTGCATTAGTTTTTCTAGAATCGAAACAGACTCTATGACCAGTCATTTTATCTCTGATTATTACTGATTGGTTCAGATTGTTATATTTTTTCTTGTCGAAGTTGTTTTTTGAAGGAATGTTAGTGGCACAGTGTTTTCCCCTGTTTTCCCGGTATGAAATGGTATTTTGTATGAGTTTGCTAATTCTAGCATTTCTAAGTTTTTGGTGAAAAGATAGAATATGAGCCAATTCAAGTTACTCGGGTATATTTGGATTGCAGCTATCATCTTTGCTCATAAGAAGTTTATCAGGCATTTTTTCTGGGTTTTGAGCTGTTATGGCTACAGTCAAAGTTTCATTTGCAGTGGAAGAGTCATGTGGTGGTAAGTCTTTGAGGTATGGTAGAAACATTAAAATTCCCTGCTCCTGAGTTCCAAACAGGTTTGTGATGTGTAAGTCTTCTAATGCCTTTACCCTAAAAAAGTTTCTGAAGGTTACTGCTGATGTTTGACCGAGGTTTGAGTAATTCGCTTGATAGTACATGAGGGTTTGTGTTTCTTGCTCAATTCCTATTTCAGAAGAGACATACCTACTTTCCTCAAGACACAGTTGCCTATGATCATGGTAGTTTTGAGTATCTATTTCATCATAGAGAACTAGGGGTAGCTTTTGTGGTGGGTCTAGGTTTTTCTTAGTTTCTTCTGATTGTTATTCAATGTACTCGTCAGTATAGAGAATAAAAGAGTTCAGGTCGGAATGCACGGAATACATTGGAATATTATTGTTACACCATTTTTTGGTCATCTAACTCTTCATCATTAGATGGACCCAAGTACACCATGTAAGACCAGTTTTACCCCAAGTAAAACTGCTTTCACTATGTTAATTAGGAGACCCCAAAAGGAATAATTAATTAAACCATAATTTAATTATTATTCCCAGTCATGTTTAACCCAAAAACAAAGAAATTAATGAGATAAACCCATAGTTATCTTATTATTTTCTAGAATAATTATTTAAATAATATTCCTTGTTAAATATGACCAAATCAACCACCATTAATTAAATAAATCATTAT
This sequence comes from Pinus albicaulis, assembly GCA_034641835.2. Lineage (NCBI taxonomy): Eukaryota > Viridiplantae > Streptophyta > Pinopsida > Pinales > Pinaceae > Pinus > Pinus albicaulis. The sequence goes on from JAXQQM020067628.1 coordinate 67,785, forward strand.
TTATTTGATTATATCCCAACCACTTCCTTAAAAAGATAAATAAATCATTTATTTATTTATTCTTCACTAATCAAGGGATTTGACCCAAGTCAAACACCCTTTCCCTCAAACAAATAATAATAAAATATTCCATAGAGGTGGATCTAGATTTGATTAACATTATTTTAATCATGCACCAAGATCTAGAATGACCCAATATTTTGTTATAAATAGGAGAGTTTTCCCCATCATTCTTCACCTTTTGTTGCCTACTAGATCACTCTGGATCTATACACTTGGTCTCATTCCTACCATTTTGCTCCCATTGAGCTCTATCTTCTACATTGGGTTTTCTACATCTACAAGAGAGAGAAAACTTAGATCTGAAGTGCTGAGGACTACAAAGAACCCATCCCATTGAGGAGATCTGGATACACCTTCTTGTTTCCTCCCAGGTGCCCTGTAATACAAAAATTCATTCAAAAATCGTGTTCTTGTCTTGTCTGTTGGATGCATGGAGCAAACTCTTTACTTTACTGCTTAATGTCTTTCCATTTATAGATCTGTTTGTTGCGGCACTTTAACTACTAATTGCAGATCTGAAGATGTTTTGCAGCCATTATTGTTGTTAGGGCTATTAGTTATGCGTAGCTAAAGTGGTTCTTTTTCGTACGCTTCGACAAAGAATTCATACTAACAAATGGCGACTCCACACGGGTTTTAAATTACGACCGCTGTCGTTTTTCATATTCCTGCATATCCAGCTACTTCGGGCCCTAGGGCTTCTTTTCAGCTGCTTAGTTTTCCTCTTTTTATGTCATTTTTCTCACATAAAACCCTAAAAACCTAAAATTTCTAACTTCCGTGTGTTTCTGGCCCTATTGCGCAGTGGCGGCACAGCGCACTGAGACGGCAATGCCCCCGAGAAAATCACTTGGCAAACGGCGAGCAGAGTGCTTGCCCTGGCCCCCAAAACTGCGAACACGGGCGCACTTTTGGCACAGTAACTGCGTGACCACTCGGTAAATCGGGTCGGGAACACTGCGACACACCTTTTTTCCGGTATTTTTATTGTCTTTTTAAGGTTCTGCTTTGCGGGGAGGGAGAGGGTTTTCCGGCCTCTGTCTCAGCCCGCCTTGACCAAGATCTGATCTGTTTTTACTCATCTAAGTGGGAACCCAGCCCCTTAGGGCTTTAGTACCCTCCACTTTTTGTGGAAGAGTTTCAGCTGTTTCAGCCGTCGGTTTCAGAGCTTCAGCCCCCTCTTTTTCCAGATCTGTTACCTCACTTTCAGATCCTTTGAAATCAGCCTCTTTTCCTTCCAAATCACCTCTTGTCGTTTTGTGTGGACCTCTGCTAAAGGCCTCTGCCTTGCCCTCCCCCCGGTTTTTTGCTGATTTCCCTTTTTCCAGCCACCTTGCCTCTGTCTCTTGGCTGTGATCTGCACCCCTTGTCTGCAGCTTTATCCTCCAGATTTCTGTCCCCTTTGACCCTAGATCTGTTGAGTTTCCTTTGTGTGTGTTTCCATAGTTTTTCCCTTTCTTTTCAGCATAGTTTTGAGAGACCCACCTTCTTGGGTTAGATAGATGCATACGTAGCTGTTATTTTTCTGTTATTTCAGCATTTTATTCTGTTCTCTGTAGGTTTCTTTTCAGCTACGTAGCACACTTTTTTTTCTTGCTCTCAAACAACGGAAAGGGTTTAAAAATTAAAATCAACGCACACCACACACTGACCCTAAGTGAAGAAGCGCCTGGTTTACACCGCCTGGCAAAGACTCTAAAATCAATTTTCACTGCACCTTTTCTGCCCTTGACCTTCTTGATTTTGTCCCTTTCTGCCCTTGACGGTTTCCTTCTTCCTGTCATCATTGCGCCCCCAAGGCGCCTTTCCCGGAGACTTCTTGGCCTTCACCCTCAGTTTCCGGTTGATCGACCTGCTCCGCACCACCGTCGTCGAGCCAGTCCACCTTCGAGTCCGTACTCCGACTCCTCTCCTGATTCACTCGACT
>JAXQQM020062801.1:0-56027 GCA_034641835.2 Pinus albicaulis
TTGACTGTCAATCTCTTCCCTTTAGATCTGCAATCTAATCATGACCGTCTACTCATGCGTCACACGACTCTTCTCCATTGCTTCATCCTTCACTCTAATTCCCGTCGATGGGTTTTTTCATTCAATAATCCATGCTCTACCATATCTTCCTCTATGCGAATTTCATAGGAACTTCATCCTCTCGCTCACATTCACACAGTCTATTAATTAAAAAAAATAACATACATATATATTAAGAAGTCCAAATCAAATAAAACACACAAATTTCATTAATACTCTGAACTCGAGTTATAGGATAAGGCCACTCTGGCCTGAATTACAAAATTTACCTGTGGCTACATTGTGCTCTTCTCTCCATTCCTATCATACAATACAGACTCACCTTTATAAAGAAATTACAAGCGAGTGGATCATCTAAGATCCACGAGTTCTTCTCCCTCAATTGCTCAACTAATCCCCTGAATCTATCTGTTCGATTACATGGCAGATAATTACAATTTATATAGTCTTCAAGAGACTTATCGCTTCCATTGTTTCAGCTCTATTTCATAGAAATTTTCCCCCATTCACAAATGGTTATCCATGTTTCACCCTTCGCAACGTTGAATTTGAATTGTGGTCTGATGCTCCTGCATCAAAAGATTAAAGAATCTTTTATATAGGGGCCTAGGAACTCCAACGATAAATAAATTCCTCACTATATTCTTAACATAGGATGCTAAGTAAATTCTTAACAAGAGCTCCTCATCGAGATGAAACCCTAATTATTAGCAAAAATCTGATCTCTAGAAGTTTGTCTTTTCACACACAATATAGTTGTCTCTCTTTCTCATCATTAAACTCTATTTTCCCTATCTTCCTATCTCTGCCAAAATATAATGTTCCTTTTTTCTCAAATTTCCCTTCTTCCTTATTTTTGCATGCATGTTGGGCTCTCACAATTCCCTAAAAATAATTGTACTCAATCCATGGTGGCTTAATTAGGTGAGATGACTCTCTCACCCACCTCTTACATATATTCTCCCATGCTTCCACAACTAGGTGAGATGACTCTCTCACCCACCTCTTACATATATGCTCCCATGCTTCCATAACTAGGTGACATGAATATTTCACCAAATTCTTACATGTACCTTCAATGGTTGGGCTTTAATAATTCAAACCATTCAGTTAGTTAATAATAAAAATGTTTTGGAATTGGTATTTGTTTTCAAAAATACCAAAAGCCCAACTTCTTTAATTTAAGCCCAAAAGTGTTGGAATTGGTATTTTGTTTTCAAAAATAATTAGATAGTAGGAATGTTTAAACTGTATTTTTCATGAATGAAATAGATTTAGGACCATTAAAACCTTGAGCACTGAAAATTTCTGAACTTGACAATAAGAATGCTTGAACTGTGTTTTTTATAAATGAAATAGATTCAATATCATCAGAATTCCAAAACACTTAAAATTTCTAAACTTAATAATAATAATAAGTGTAACCCAGATTTATAAAAATTTATGCCATAATTTTATCAAAATCATACTAAAATTTCTATGATTTTCTACTTTTCCATTATGATTTTCTACTTTCCAAGGTTTTCTACTTTCCAATTATGGAGAGAAGAATTGGGTTAGAAAAGGCATCCGGATGCATCGAGAGAATACATGTCCCTTCCCTGCTCAAGAACACTTTAAATGTCTCCTCTGCGTGAGACAATAGAAAAAGCATCCTAATCCACCAAGATCGTTCCATGATCCTTCCCGGGTCGAGATGTATCTGTACAACTTTATGGTACACTTTTATGTTAAATTCTGTCGTTATAATCTAATTTTAAATTTTCCATTAATAAATATAAAAATAAAATGAACATTTACCAGGATTCAATAATGGTTGAAATTTTAAAGAAAGAAACTTCCCCTCGGATTCAATAATGGTTGAAATTTTAAAGAAAGAAACTTCCCCTCAGATACACCACAAAAAATATTATTTATTATTAATATTGCCTGTACAAATGAGGACATATTTAAAGTGGATAGTACATTTACTCATGAAATGTAACATAACAGTAGGATCGTATATTATAAACGGGCCCTTAATTGTAAACCACGAAAGCAGATGTATGTTTTAGTAAATATAAGGATTACATGATATTTAGGTCTGTTGTTGGGACGGGCAGATATTGTAGAGATGTGAAGGGTGCCAAGGGTGTTTTGTCACCATTCCCTCCATTACCTTTTGGAGTTGTGTCCCGATCTCCTCCATATCCTCTTGAAGAAGTATCTGCATTTTGAGGATTGGAGCTCTCACCTTGCAACCTTGCGTTTCTCTCTTCATATAGAAATTTCACCATTTGTGTCCTGTTAAAGAATGATTTTCTAAAATCCTTTTTATCCTCTAACATATTGTCAGGCTCTCCTTCATGTGACATGAATTTTGAGGTTTCAAGTGAAACTTGAGCTGAAATTTGTGGTGGATATTGTGGCAAATGTGCTCTCCTTGTCCTTGACCTAACTTGAGGAATTGCAACCACAAGCTTTCCTTCTCCTCTCTTAAGCTTCAAACTTGTAAGAATAAAAAACACTTGCAAACAATTAAAACCCTCAAAGAAGCAAAGAACCAAATCTTTGTTACCAAGTTGATCTGTATTTGAGACCTTGAGGATTTGTTGTAAAATTTGCAAGTGAAAAGATTAGGGTTTTTAAACACTTATGTCAATTTCATTAACACATTAACATGCTTTAAAACTCAATTTTTCATAAAATAAAGAAGACATCAGTACCATATCAATATACACAAAACATCAAATGATGAAGGATTTCATCCCTCCTGGGCTACATCTCTTGATCCAATTTCCAATGGATGGGCCTCTTTCATTGTGCTAAAAAAAGTGTGTTTAGATCAAGTTACAATGCTTAGAATGCTAAAATAATCTCTCCAATGGCTCCAGAACAACAAAAAACCTCTATCTGGGCTCTTTCTGCTCTAAAAAGGTAAAAAATGGAATGTGTTATGCTCTAATGAAGTTTTCTGCTAACTGTCCTACAATTCACACTTTGCTGCAATATGTTCTACAAATTCTTTCTTTTGCGACCACGTGGAGCGACAATTTTCCCCGTGCCGACGAGATTCCCGACACCCCAGTTGAAAGTTTTCGCCTCCTTAATCACATTGGTTGACCCTTTATCTGAATAATTTTTTTCTAAGTGGCCTCCTACCTGACATTAATCTCGGAACCTGGTAAAACTTCCCATCGGTTTGCAAACTCTGGATTGAATGTTGGTTTGAATGACGATTGGATGGTGTGTTATGGTTAGCAGAACCCTGCCCAAGGCAAGTTCTGCTCCCCGTTGGTTGGATTGTCGTGGTAAAAAATTTGGAGACTTTGATGCATATGTTAAAACCTTTTGAAAGACTTAAACTACCATCGTAACTGCCAACCAACCTATTGCATAAAACCTTGGCATATGGGTTATGTATTATGGTTGTGGTGGTGTTATATGGTATGGTCCTCCTCCACCGATATACATTGAAAAAAATTTGGGTTTGGTTTAATATATGGTTTCAGGGTCAGGGTTAGCCCTTGACCCTAGTTGGTGGACCAGGGTCAGGGGTTAACCCCGGTCCCCACCCCCAATTGCAACCTTCATAAAATTTAAATAGCTCTTGTCTCCTACAAGGGTTAAGAACCATCATAGGAGAGCTGGCAAAGGTCCTTTTTGGTAGTTGAGAAGTCCAAAAATCAAACCTTGTGGGCTGCTCGGTTCCATAACCAAAATTTGGTCGACCACATGGTAGCCATTGGTTGACCCACGTGGCACTCCCTCATTGGGCCACCACATCAAACTTTGAACCAATGAAATTCAAGCAATCTCGCATCAATAATATTCTGCCACTTTTCAACCAGCGATTGGTTGATGGAGGACCAATAATGTTGCTATGTCATGCTCTAGACAGCATTACAGGCTACTGACTGAGCATCCCTGCAACCCAAATCCAATTTTTTAATTTATTTCCCAAAATGGACAAAATGCGATATCGGAAGCATCCAATATTGAATTTGAGTGAAATGAGTTGCATTGGACTCAATTATACGAAATATATGCTTTGCTGTTGGTTTTGAGCCAATATAAGAACTTTTAATTTTGAGCACTTTCTTCATCCACTCAATCACAATTCCCTAAAAATGATTGTACTTAATCCATGGTGGCTTAACTAGGTGAGATGACTCTCTCACCCACCTCTTACATATATTCTCCCATGCTTCCATAACTAGGTGAGATGACTCTCTCACCCACCTCTTACATATATGCTCCCATGCTTCCATAACTAGGTGATATGACTATTTCACCAACTTCTTACGTGTACATTCAATGGTTGAGATTTAATAATTCAAACGAGTGAGTTAATTAATGATAAAATGTTTTATAATAAGTCGCATAGAACTCCAAAGGCATGAGCTTTTTCTTAGATGTCACCTTTATCTCCCTCTTGTAGAATGATAGCACACCATATAGCTATCCTCAATTGAGGATATTTACAAATATACATTGCTAACATAAATATTAAAAATTAAAATATCATAATAGAAAAATACATATAAAATATAAAATAAAATACCAAAAAAAATTAAAAATAATATAAATGCTTTAACTCAAACTTATAATTAAAACAAACTTAAATTCATATTAACACTAAATTTATCAAACATTAATAATCATAAAATAACTTTATATATATATATATATATATTATAATTTTCTATCTATATATTCAACCCAATCACCCAATCTTAACTCAAATATGGTTGTAAATTAAGTGTAGTTATGCAAGTTGTAAAGTAGTTTAACTCAATTAAGTGAGTTAAACTCAGTTGTGCTAGTTGTAACTGAATATACACTAGTGAGATATAAAGTGAATTAAATATTAATTAATTCACAATCAGTGGTCTAACATGCAACTGAAGATTTACTATTATTAACTGCATGCATGTCAGATCCAGTGGAGACCCAGTTGAGATCTAGGTGAAAGGGAACTAAACTATCAGTTGTGACATTATTTGGTTGCACACATGCAACCGCACACACATTGGATATGCCCATGAGTATTGTGCAGTCAAGGCAGGAAATATTGCACTCATTCAGGGATTGCTATCAGCTGGGATTGCGTAGTGGAGGCAGATTATCTGGAGACAATAAATTGGCTAAGGAACTTGCCGATTTTTGTATGACAATGTGAGACAGTTAGCTCATGTACTAAGAGCTCTTCGATTAGATATTTGTATGCAATTGTTTCATGATCCATGATATAATACATAATAGAATATAGTGGGTTTTTTAGCTATAATCTTTCCCCGGTAAATTATTTGTGTTATGTATGATTGATCTTTCTTCATGATATTGTAATTCGCGTTTGTGTTTTAAATTTCGCAAAGATTTGTAGAAGTGATTCTGTATTTAACAGTAGCATATTTTTAGATCAGGAGAATCCAGGATATACATGCATTTTGAATTAAATTTCTACACAGAGTTATAAATGGATCATATTGGGTAACCGGGTGGAGAATCTTGGGTTGAGCATCATGAAACATTAGCAGAGTAGACTTATTCCATGTGTGTACATTCATGCATTAGATCCTTCCCACGGTATGGATTGGCGAGATATTGTGAGTTGGAACCCTATTGATGGGATGATTCCTAGGAAGATACTCTTAGACAAGGGAATTTTGTAGCTTGGGCCCTTAGGCACGGATAATGATGGAGGGTTGAGATGGTATCATAATCCACAAGTCCCAGGAATTAGGTGGCACTAGGATCCAAGTGAATCTATTGAGGTCAGGAATGAGCGGAGGATTTTTTGGAATCCATGTATCGAAGGACTATTCATGATCATTTAGCATGGAAGCATGGAATAACACACTGATTTGTATGAGATATTTATATCTTTATATAGATGTGTCCTCTATGGATGGATTTTGATATCTTGAGGGAAAGCAATCTTGGGGTGGGGGGATTCGTAATATTCCCTTTTCTTGATATAGTAAAAATGGAAGGAATCTGCCCATGGTATCTACTGTGGTATTTTCCCATGGTATCTACTCATGATATTTTCTTTCATTTTTCAAGGGAAAATAATAAATAAGGTTGCTAAGTCATAAAGCCTATAAAGGGGGATAGGACCTAGGCATTGAGATCATCTGAGTTATCTATCTCTTTTATCTTTGTTGAGAACTTGGCAAGGCCATTTCTAGTTTGAATGTGAAGGACCAAAGCCATTTGGTGTAATTTGTTTGGTGGATCCATCAAAGTCGACGATTATGCTTGGTCATCTTAGTTTTATTTGTTTTGATGAGAATTCATGCATGCCATTGCAAGGGCTCCGGTATTATGGTATGGGAATGTTCTATGTTCTTTGGTACCTGCTAGGTACAGTAATTATCCTCACTAGATACATTACATATACAATCAACGGTAGAAACAAGTTAATACACAAATAAATTGATAGTTTTGTGATTATTACAACAATTCCACCCACTTATCTCTCTTTTCTCATCCAATTTTAGCAACCCTAAGGGATAGTTACTTCTCTACCCCATAATTCCTCAAAACAATACCCATCCCTGCTAGGCTCCATGAATTGATGCGGCACGAAACTTCATTTTAACATATTACCATGGACACATGGATTTATGGCCCACATAAACTCCCTTTACTCACAACATATTACAATATTGGAGTTTTATAAACCTGCATATGGAAGAAGTAAAAAAGAGGTTACTTTATCACTACTTCCAAGTTTTAAAAAACTCGCACTCTTCCCCAAACAACATGGATACAGGCATGTGGCCCACACGTACCCGACCGACGATGACCAACCACCATGTGCCCAAGAACACCAGGAAGAAGTTGGAGCCAATTTTGTAAGTACACCGCAGAAACACCCCATAATTATCGTGTGTATTTGCCAAACATCGAATGAATGTTGTTGTGCGATGAGATATAAAATTCGATGAGGGGGAAAGCCATGCGGTTGTCGCTTGAGAGGGAGTTGGACTTGCATTCGGAAGAGGAATTGTTGGTTCCCCAAAGATGTCTATGCTTATGTGGATCAGCCACAAGAGGAGGTTCATGGAGTGGAGGAGTCCACTCCCGTGAGCCAACCATCGGAATGGTAGGAAGGCATACCACAGTAATAGAGTGAGACTTGATCTTGCCTGAATGTAAGACCCCTGCTTCACAACGTAAACAAGGCAGGTCTCTGACCGATTTACTGGATACATGGCTCACATGAGCAAATCTATTTTGATTGAACCATCTTCCTTTCGGAAGCCGGTCACGGGAGCCCACATGGGTAGTGCGATAGTGGAGGGAGCATGACTTCATTGTAAAAAACAATGCTTGGGAAATTGTTAGAAGGTCGGTTGATAAATTAGTGGTAGGTTCAAGATGGATCTACAAGGTAAAGTAAGCTATTGATGGGAGGTGTGGAGAAATAAAGAGCCCAGTTGTGGCTACAGATTTCTAACGGAGGGGGGGATAGTTATGAGAAGAAAAGTTTTAGCATGTGCGCAAAGTATTCTGTAATAAGGACCATCCTTGCTCTCTCTCAGCATCGATGGGCTGGCGCATTCATCAGATGGATGTGAAAACTATGTTTCTCAATGGGATCATTGAGGAAGAGGGTGTACATAGAGCATCTTGAAGGTTACAATATCTTCAACAGTGTCTTCAACAATGAGTCGCGTGTGTGGAAGCTCAAAAAAGTGTTGTATGAAATTTGAAGAAATCACCCCATGCTTGTTGCACTCAGGATCGACAACTATTTCGGTGGACTTGGCTTCACCAAAAGTGAAGCGAGATGCAAACCTATACCAAATTGTGGTGGAGCATAAGCTTTTAATCATTGTTCTTTATCTTGTTGATTTAATATTAACAGGTGATGAGCAAGCTGATACACTCATGCAAGAGGATCTTGAAAAAGGAGTTGAGATGAAGGATATGGGCCTCCTTCATTATTTCCTTGGATTGGAAATATGGCAGCAAGATGGTGAACATTTTGTGTCTGAAGGCAAGGATGTAAAGGAGATATTGGGTAAGTTTCACATGGAGGGTTGCAAACCCATGGATACTTCTCTTCGAGGAAAAGGCGGAGGAAGAGGATATGCTACTTCTAAGAGGTAGTGGATGCTGCTATCTATCGACGGTTAGTGGGTTGGAAATGTCCGAGAGACACGAGACTTGAAACATTTTGCTATACGGTTAATAAGTTGAGTCAAGCTATGGTTAAGCCTGCAAAATCTTTTTGGAAGGAGGGTAAGCATGTCTGAGATACACGATGGGCACATCAAAGTATGGTTTATGGTACAAAAAATGGATGGAGGAGCGAGTTGCATGGCCTCACGGATGCGGTTGGGTTTGGAAGTCCAGCGGACAGAAAGAGCACATCGAGGGGATCTTTAGTATTGGTCTATAAATTTGTTTCTTGGTATAGCAAGAAGCGAGAGATTTGTAACGCACTCGATTCGGCGAAATGGAATACATGTTAAGCGAGTCAAGGCGCATGTGAGGCTATATGTTTGAGAAACATCTTGGTTTTGTTTGTTGGTTCTCATTTATGTACGATAGTGATTCATTGTGATAATCAAGTAGCATTAGCTCTGAATTAATCCTATGTTTCATTATAGATCTAAGCATATAGATATCTGGTACCATCGTCTCGAGATATTATGTGCGGAGGGATCATGTTGTGAGTACATTCCAGGGGAAGATCGGGATCCAGAGATATTCTAATGAAGGCGCTCACGGGAGAAAATTCGGAATACGATATAGACATGATCAAGGTGAACGATAATCCATTTCTTGTTGAGAGGGGAGTGTTGAAATTCGATAAGAAAGATCTTATTGAAAATGAAGCACCTACACTAGGATGGAGCCTCGGAGCTAATTTTAGGTGTATGTCTATTTATAGATGTATGTGCAAATTCTATTTGTAGATTTCATGTCTTTTTATAAATGCATGTCTAATATTATTATCCCTTGATATTAGTTGGAAAATAACCTATATTCTGTCTGAATGAGAAATTGGAAATAGTTAGCGAAATAATAATTAGTTGTAAAGAAATTCAGGATTAAGTGGTTGGTTGGTGGGACATGCGGGTTGAATTGGTTATGTTGCCTGAGTGATTCGAAGTGTAGTTATGCAATTTGTAAAGTACTTAACTCAATTAAGTGAGTTAAACTGGGTTGATACTAGTTATGGCGAATATACACTAGTGAGAGATAAAGTGAATTAAATATTAATTAATTCACAATCATTGGTCTCACATACAGGCGAAGATTTACTATTGTGTTGCATGAATGTCGGATCTAGTGGAGACCCGGTTGAGATCTAGGTGAAAGGAAGTAAACTATCGGTTGTGACATTATTTGGTTGCACACATGCAACAGCACACACTATTGGATGTGCCCATAGTGTGCGCGATCAAGGCAAGAAATATTGCACTCATTCGAGTTGTTATACGGCTAGGTTGCGTAGTGGAGGCAGGCATGCGGAGACGGTAAATTGGCTAGGAACTTTCTGATTTTTGTATGACAATGTGAGGCAGTTAGCTCATGTACTAGAGCTCTTTGATTAGAGCTTTGTATGCAATTGTTTGCATGAACCATGATATAATACATAATAGGGCATAGTGGGGTTTTTAGCTATAATATTTCCACGGTAAATTATACATGTTATGTGTGATTGATCTTTCTTCATGATATTGTAATTCACGTTTGTGTTTTAAATTTCACAAAGATTTGTAGAAAGTGATTCTGTATTTAACAATACCATATTTTTAGATCGAGAGAATCCATGATATACATGCATTTTGATAAATTTATACACGAGTTATAAATGGATCATGTTGGGTAATCGAGTGGGCGACTTGGGTTGAGCATCCAGCTTGAAACATTAGCACGGTAGACTTATTCATGTGCATACATTCATGCATTAGATCCTTCCCTTGGTATGGATTGGCGAGATATTATGAGTTGGAACCCTATTGATGGGATGATTCCTAGGAAGATACTCTTAGACAAGGGAATTTTGTAGTTTGGGCCCTTAGGCACGGATAATGATGCGAAGCTGAGATGGTATGCAATCCACATGTCCCCGGGGACTTAGGTGGCACTGAGATCCAAATGAATCTATTGAAGGCGAGGAATGACGGATTTTTGGAATCCATGTATGAAGGATATTCACTGAAATTTCGCATGGAAGCATGGAATAACAAACTAGTTTGTACAAGATCTTTATATCGGTGTATAGATGTGTCATATGGATGGATGTTGATATCTTGAGAAGAAATCTTGGGGTGAAGTTATAGTTAAGTAATATTCCCTTTGCCCTTTTCTTGATATAGTCAAAATGGATGGAATCTTCCCATGGTATTTCATGGTATTTTCCCACTGGTATCTACTCATGATATTTTCCTTCATTTTCAAAGGGAAAATAATAAATAAGGTTGCTAAAGAGTCCATAAAACCTATAAAATGGGATAGGACCTAGGAATTGGAGATCATCCTGAGTTATCTATCTCTTTTATCTTTGTTGAGAACTTGTGAGCCATTTCTGGATTTTGATCCCAAGGATGAAAACCATTTGGTGTAATTTTTTTGGTGGATCCATCCGAGGTCCACAATTATGCTTCAGTGTCTTCGTTTTCTGTTTTGATGAGAATTCATGCATGCCATTGCAAGGGCTCCAGTATTATGGTATGGGAATGTTCTATGTTCTTTGGTACCACCCTAGGTACCCAATATTATCCTCACTAGATACATTACATATACAATCGACAGAAACAAGTTAATACACAATAAATTGATAGTTTTGTGATTATTACAACAATTCCACCCACTTATCTCTCTTTCTCATCAATTTTCACAACCTAAGGGATAAGATTTACTTCTCTACCCCATAATCCCTCAAACAATACCCATCCCCTGCTAGGCTCCAATAAAGATGTTGCAGCACGAAACTGCATTTTAACATATTAGCGTGGACCTGTGGGTTATGGCCCACATAAACTCCCTTTACTCGCAACAGATTACAATATTGGAGTTTTATAAACATACATATGGAAGAAATAAAAAAGAGGTTACTTTATCACTACTTTAGCAGTTTTTAAACAACTCGCAATCTTCCCCAAACAACATGCATACATGCGGAATGGTGGTTCTAGGGTCCCACAATTCAGTGACCAACCACAGCACATCGCATATCGGCAAACTTAATAAATAAATTTAACAACGAACTTATAGTTTTACTAGTGCGAAGTTGTGATGAAGATGTCACATCGCAACATCACAACTTCCTCGTCTTATCACAAATCGTCGCCCGCAAGTTTAACTCTATACAATAATGGTTAAACCATAAATCATGCGATGTGCGCTAATGCGCAATGCTGACACGTGGCCCTTCTCCTCATTGCATCACAAGAAATATAACATACCCAGTGAAGACTTAATGTTATCTACTAAATTCTGTGATGTGTGAATTTTTGATTTGCCATCTACCATTGATTTGTGCCAGGATCTAGCGGTCCTCACTACTCTCCCTTCTCCGACGACACGTAGTCTTCTCTTCATCGCATCACAAGTTATTTTGTTTAGCTTGCGATGTCATCTTGACCGTCAATCTCTTCCCCTCAAATCTGCGATCTAATCATGACCATCCGCTCATCCTTCACACGACTCTTCTCCATTGCTTCATCCTTCACTCTAATTCCTGTCGATGGGTTTTTTCATTCAATAATCCATGCTCTACCATATCTTCCTCTATGCGAATTTCATAGGAACTTCATCCTCTCGCTCACATTCACACAGTCTGTTAATTAACAAAAAGAACATACATATATATTAAGAAGTCCAAATCAAATAAAACACACAAATCTCATTAATACACTAAACTCGAGTTATAGGATAAGGCCACTCTAGCCTGAATTACAAATTTTACCTGTGGCTACATTTTGCTCTTCTCTCCATTCCTATCATACAATACAGACTCACCTTTATAAAGAAATTTCAAGTGAGTGGATCATCTAAGATCCACGAGTTCTTCTCCCTCAATCGCTCAACTAATCCCCTGAATCTCTTTGTTCGATTACATGGCAGATAATTACAATTTATATAGTCTTCTAGAGACTTATCGCTTCCATTGTTTCAGCTCTATTTCACAGAAATTTTCCCCCATTTACAAATGGTTATCCATGTTTCACCCTTCGCAACGTTTAATTTGAATTGTGGTCTGATGCTCCTGCATCAAAAGATCAAAGAAACTTTTATATAGGGGCCTAGGAACTCCAATGATAAATGAATTCCTCACTATATTCTTAACATAGGATGCTAAGTAAATTCTTAACAAGAGCTCCTCATCGAGATGCTAGGTAAAATGCTACCTGCAACATCTAATTATTATTGCGCGTTATTGATTCTGCATTTACCATGCATGTATATTTGAGTCTGATTGACATTTGTTTTAGCATGCATTATATGTACAATTCTGACATTTGTAAATCATGGCTTTTGAGCAGACTACCTTTTAACTTGGCATTGCATTTTTGTAAATGTGTCCCCATTTTTTTGAATCAAAATATTCTTTTTCTTTCCATAATACCAAGCGCACACAACGTCCAGCTCATAAATGAGAATGAAATTACCAGTACGTACCTTGCCAGCATAAAATCATTTTCTCTTTGAGTTGCAGCTACATTTGTGGATTTATTAGTAAGAGATATCATCCAATTTTCTAAAATTACTGAAATCCAATCCATCCATTTTTCTTTGCCTGATATTTTTTCCTGTACAGCTCCACAGCAACTGAATGTGCTAACAAGACATGATGGCCAACAATACAAGGCTCTGCAAAGTGGCTTTTTGACTTCATCCCAGACAAGAGGATGTATTCAAAGTTTCGACATCCTGCCCCACTAACTTCACAGAGGGTCTATATGGTGTAAAATTTAGCAAGAAGAAAAATAAAATCAGAAACTGTGAAACATACAATATTATCAAGTTTTTGACCTGAAATGTCTGTTGCTCATGCTATCTCTCAAATGTTGATTTCTAAGAACCTGTACTTCGCTCATTTGTGTGCACTAAATCCAAAACTGTCAGGTCTACGCATTCTCATTCATCATACATCAGACTGAAAACCTAAGCCAAATTCAAACTAGACCTGACACCTCCTTAATTCATGATGACCAAGACTGGCCTAACGCCTGACCTTAGCAAGATGTTTCTCAGTCATGACTCTAATCCGAGATGCAAGTGACTGACATAAAATAGAAACAACATAATTCATGCCTCTTCCTTTCCTTTCGGCGTTCCCTTGCATCTACCGGTACAATTGCTAGTTACTATTGATAATTCTCACCAGCATTGGAGGTCTCGGGAATCACAACTCACAAGCCTGTGTTTCTAATGTAAGCGCGAGCAACGCGTTCATTAAGAACTCAGACAATGGCCTGCGAATCAAGACATGGCAGGTAAAATATATAAAACTCCACAGTATTCTCTAATCAGTCCAAAGGCATTTATTGCGAAACAGGGCATGGCCATGGAAACAGGGCATGGCAATTTTAACCCATGTTTTGCTGGACTATTAGTGTAGGGTGGCATCGAATCAGTGACTGGAGTAACCTTTCAGAATATTTACGTCCAGAACGTCAGAAATCCCATCATAATCAATCAGTTCTACTGTTTTACCAAGGGCTGCAAAAACGAGTGTGAGATAGTGTACGTTACTAATATTGCCTTTAGAAATGTCCGTGGAACTTACGTGAGGAGCCCCCCAATGCAATTTGCATGCAACGATTTTATTCCTTGTACCAACATAACTCTGACCAATATTGAGCTCCTTCCAGCACAGGGGCAGATGATAGACGATCCCTTCTGCTGGAATGCTTATGGAACTATAGAGACTCTTACCATTCCACCGGTCACATGGAAGCATTTGATTAACAATAGGTGTTAGAACTAATTTCTGCAACTGCTGTTGGTAGCATGGTTGTGATCCAGGTGTGCTTTAAAATCTCTTTTATCTATGTTATGTTTTTTCACAGGAAGTGTGGGTTTTGCTTGATACTAAACTAGTCTCTTCCTTTTTGTTGATTACATCATTTGCAGGGTGGTATTGGTCCTGCAGGCCTTTCATCAAAAGATCTGCATGTCCTTGATCTAACTCAACAAAAAGCACGGTGGCATAGGTAATAATTTTATATTGAAAGCTATAACTAAAATTTGTAGAGAAGAACATTCTAGTATATTGTTGGAATTCTATACTATGCTGTTTGAAAACTTGATGCCTTGGCAGGGTAGTTGTGCATGGACCTGGTCCTGGATCTCGCTGGTCATGTCATGGCTCTTGTAGGGAAAATATTTTTGCTAGCAATTGGTGGAAATGATGGTAAGATTTATACGCTGGCACTGTTCAGTGCTATTGGTGCCTGCATATTGTTATATATTTTTGTTCGGCAGGATGGCTCTTTGAATTTTTATATAATTTTTTTTAGGGAAGCGAACATTGATAGATGTTTGGGCTCTGGATATGGCTAGAACCTCTAAATGAATTGCTTTCTCTTGTTCGTTTTCCTCTAATGCCACTTCCTTCACTTCAAAAGGTATGCCATATAAGCTTTTGATGTTTGTGAAAATTAATTTCGAACAGTTATTTCTTCACTGATCTTGATATAGACATATATGTGATTATATGGAACTAGTAGCATATACCAGCACTTCACACTTTTCAATTGTACTACAGCTGGAGCAAAGTAACCTAAGCAAGCAAATTCCAGTCTTTCGACAGCTGGTTAATGAGAACTTAAATTATTTATGTAGCTTGCCCTTTGATATAATTTTTTTGTAATCTTGCTTCATGAAATGAAAAATAGGAAGTGATGGGCAGTTTTCCATGTAAATAGATAATGGAGGTGCTTCAGTATCTCAGGACAGATGCAAGCAATGCGGAAAATGAACAGAAGTAAGTCGCTATACTAAGATTCATGTTATAATCTGACCCTGTATTGTTGTACAAGTGAACAATTCCTATTTATGTATTCTTTTTCAGGATTGATGGCCTTTTTTTCTACTTAATAATACTTGATCTCAAGATATATGGGTACAGGCACCTTTCAAAGTCATTTGGCGTAAACAATCAAGGGCAGCAGCTAGGTAATTTTATCATGTTCCATCCAAGACCATCTAGCTTTAAGAAACTCTTGTACATACATGATGGTGATAATAATGGAGTAATTCATTATGCTGGCACTTCATATGGTGAACACCCATGGATGAATCCTGTGCTAGCAAAGGTATTATGAAGAAGTCTATCAGATATGTTTATTCACACCATAAAGTTGTCTTCAATGCAAATGTTTAATTGATCCAACCATAGCAACAAGAAAACGAGTGCAGTGAAAGTTTATCATAGGTCCCATTCCTTATTTATATCCGAGTTTCCTTTCATTAAAATATATACAAGGGAGGGATGCCCAAAAAATATCATCTCATCTATTAGTTAGACTACTTTAAAATATGACATGATTAATTTACTTTCGTGATTTTTAGAAGGCATTGGCATTTTGAGTGTCTACTATTTAATGTTCGAGTTGTTGTGATGACATTCCAAAATGCTTTTGTTAACCAATTCTGATAGACTTACATATTATAAGCTTAAGAAAAAAAATACAAAAAAAAACTAAAATTTAATGCTGCAATTGCTATTTGCTTGATTATGAAAATTAAAGTACAAATTTTTGAATTTAAAATGTCTCAATTTCTATTTGCTTGATTATGAAAATCAAAATAGAACTTTTAAAATTTAAATACCTTATCGACCTCTCTTTTCACCTTTTGGGGCACAAGTAATTAATGACATACTTCAAATTTTGCAGTTACACCCTCTTTGACACTTGGAAGGATGCCCCAGACTTTGTGCTCTCCATATATCAAAAACTCATAGGAGGCCTTCGCATATGGGTATATAGGTATGCAATCATTTCCATACTAAACTTAGCTGACATGCTCCAACACCTTGATTTTTTTCTATGTTACAAGTAAAAATTTGATTATATGATATATTTTTGGTTTATTGAAAATGTTGCAGTGGAGATACTGATGCCCGAGTCTGAGTCATATCGACCAGATATTGTATGGATCAACTTAAGCTTCCTATCAAAAGAGCATGGCAACCTTGGTTTCATGACAATCTTTTATACATTTTTCACTTCAACTTTTTCTAAAATCTTACAATACCTATTACAAGTTAGTTGTCAAGAAATAGCTTACCTATTATAAGTTACTTGTCAAGAAATAGTGAAGCTATTACTTACTATTATTTGTTGAACGTTTTACTTATGGTATTAATTAGTATTATTTGTTTCTGGCTATGTTGTCTTAATTCATGTAGGTGGCTGGATGGACTCAAGACTATGAAGGTCTGAAATTTGAAGCTGGCTGTAGATCATACATGTTGATCAATGCCTACTAGCAAGTTGGTGGCTCTTTGGGTGGTGGTTGTATTTCATGTGCTGATTATAGTTAATTTTCTTTGTATTGCTAGATTAATTTGTTTGTAGATTATTGTTTATTATTAGCTTTTTGTGCAAGTCAAGCTACAAGGGTGTCATAGTGAGCTAACTCCATTGAGTTATTTTTTTATATAGTTAAAAATGGGGGCTTGCATGATTATATATTTTACAATGATTATGCCATTTGTGTTGAACATTTTTTAAAAATCAATGCCTATTATACAATTCCAAGGACTGTCATAACTCCTCACGTAATTCTTTAAAAGGTGCTAGCTCAATGGACGAGCACCTGCTATTCAGGAGGTTAGTGGTTCGATTCCATTGTACCCTAACATGAATTATTCAATGATATTGTATATTTTTTTAATTAAATATTTCATATTGATTTATTTTAATGGTGAGATATTCTTCTGGATTCATTGTTTTATATTGTCTCCAGAGAGACAATAGATAGGATTAAAAACATTGTCTCCATAAAGACAATATGTCTTTAATCCCAACTATTGTCTTTGGAGAGACAATAAATGAAACTGTCTTTGGAGAAACAAAAATGAAATTGTCTTTGGAGAGACAAAAATGCTTGTGTTATTTATTGTCTTTATAGAGACAATATTTTAAGACGATTTGATTTGAGACACCCGCTTAAAGACAATACACAAGTTTTCTTTTGTCTCAAATTAAGACAATTTAACCAAAAATTGTCTTAAATATTGTCTTAAAACCTCCCTTTATGTTGTAGTGTTGAACTGTGTTTTTTATAAATGAAATAGATTCAATATCATCAGAACTCCAAGACACTTAAAATTTCTAAACTTAATAATAATAATAAGTGTAACCCAGAATTATAAAAATTTATGCCCTAATTTTATCAAAATCATACTAAAATTTCTATGATTTTCTACTTTCCCATTATGATTTTTTTCTACTTTCCAAATTATGGAGATGGAGAGAAGAACTGTGTTAGAAAGACATCCCGATGCACCGAGAGAATACATGTCCCTTCCCCGATGAAGAACAAATAACAGTCTAAAGAGCCCGCGTTTTGACCCAAATTCCGGCCACGATTTTCAGAAAATCCGGCAAAGATTTGCCCAGAAACTTGTTTATAGTTGTTAAACATTAGTATTTTGAGTGCTCCAGGGGTTTTTGATAGTGCTGAATCCATTTTCACTATCAAAAATGGATTCCAAGCACTGCAACTACCTGATTTTTGCAAATTTAGTTGACCGGATTCTGGCGAATTTAAACGCTGCCCTAGACAACTCGAAGAACACTTTAAATGTCTCCTCTGCGTGAGACAATAGAAAAAGCATCCTAATCCACCAAGATCGTTCCATGATCCTTCCCGGGTCGAGATGTATCTGTACAACTTTATGGTACACTTTTATGTTAAATTCTGTCGTTATAATCTAATTTTAAATTTTCCATTAATAAATATAAAAATAAAATGAACATTTACCAGGATTCAATAATGGTTGAAATTTTAAAGAAAGAAACTTCCCTGAGATACTTCTCATAAGTGATATTCCGAACGCTGTTTTATAAACTGACCTGAGAGTCAAAAGGGCTCTTAACTTCGGGCCAAAAAAATTTAAAAAATCTTGCAGAAACAGTGTTTGAATCCTGATTTTTACATTGGAAATGGATTCAGCACCATCAAAAACCTGTAGGACACCCAAAATATTAAACTTTGATATTTATAACATGGATTTAGAAAAATTCCTGCCGGATTTTTTGAAAATCTTATCGGAATTTTCATGATTTTCAGGGCGATTCCTCTGGCTAGTTAGACTATCGGTATCTGCATATTGTTGAAATTTTAAAGAAAGAAACTTCCCCTCGGATACACCACAAAAAATATTATTTATTATTAATAATGCCCGTACAAATGAGGACATATTTAAAGTGGATAGTACATTTACTCATGAAATGTAACATAACAGTAGGATCGTATATTATAAACGGGCCCTTAATTGTAAACCACGAAAGCAGATGTATCTTTCAGTAAATATAGGGATTGCATGATATTTAGGTCTGCTGTTGGGACGGGCAGATATTGTAGAGATGCGAAGGCAAGCGAGGTCGGGCCATTGCAATGAGAGGGTGTGTTTTAGGCGTGGACAAACCAAAGGTCTCGCCCATATCCAAGTCCTCGGGGCTCTGACCATCAGGCAGGCACCAGTTGAATCCATGAATCAGATTAGCCAAACCCAAATGAACTACTTTCAGTCCCAGACTATATCCCGGGCACATCCTCCTCCCCGTCCCGAACGGCAGAAGCTCGTAATCTCTTCCCTTCACGTCCAACCCGCTCCCTTGGAATCTCTCTGGTCGGAACTCGTCGGGCTTCTCCCAAAACTCTGCATCCCGGGCGATAGTCCACACGTTAACGTGCAGCCTTGTGTTCGCAGGAATATTGTAACCGGCGATCTTGCACGGCGCCGTGGAGAGACGGGGGACGAGCATGGGAGCCACCGGGTGGAGCCTCATCATCTCCTTCACGATCGCTTGCAGATACTCCAGCTCGCCAATGTCTTTCTCCTCTACCCACCGTTCTCTTCCCACCACTCTGTCTAGCTCTTCCGTCGCCTTTTCAAAGGTTTCTGATTTTTTCAGGAGCTCCGCCAGCGCCCACTCCACGAGCGTCGCAGAGCTCTCGGTGCCGCCCGCTATGATGTCCTGCACACACACAATTCAAAGGGTTCAGAAAATTAAAAAGGATTGGTAAATCCTCATAAAAAATATAGCAATTCAAAGGGTTCAGAAAATTAAAAAGGATTGGTAAAACCTCATAAAAAATATAGCAATTCAAAGGGTTCAGAAAATTAAAAAGGATTGGTAAAACCTCATAAAAAATATAGAGACGAGAAAACTTAAAATGCATGCCTGAGTGAATGCTTTGACTTTGATTTGATTCAGATTCAACTGGGGATCATCGGCCTGCTGCAGCAGAACGTCCACCATATCCTTCGCCACATAATTCTCCACGCCCCTCCTTCGCCTTTCGTGCTCTTCCAACACCTCCTCCAGGAAATCATCCAACCGCCTGCTCAACTTCTTCATACGCCTGACATAACCCTGGAGATCCAGCCAGGCCAGCCACGGTATAAAGTCTCCAATATTAAAAACCCCGTTGAGCACAAACAGCTCCTCCCACATCTCCCTGAACTCCGCGGGCTTTATCTTGTTCCCGGCCTTCTCGTCCAAGTACCTTCGTCCCAACACCATCCGAGAAATTATATTATTGCTAACATTGGTCGTTTCTTCTCTGATTTCTACATGGAGGCCCCGCCGGGATGTCTCGAACACGGAACGTATCATCCGAGCCACCTCTTCTACTCTGATGTACTCGAACGATTCGAGTCGCTTGGCGCTGAAAAGCTCCATGAGGCAGAGTTTCCTTCCGAGGCGCCAGTGCTCGCCGTAGGGAGACCAGGTGATGTCGGAGTAGTTGTAGACGGTGTATTTCCCGGCAGCCACCCGAGGGCGGGAAGCGAATATGACGTCGTTGGTCTTGAGAAATTCTCGTGCCATCTCAGCCGTGGAGGCGACGACACAGGGCACGGATCCGAGTCTCATATACATGAGTGGGCCATATGTTTTGCAGAGTCGATCCAAGGATCTGTGAGGCAATTTTCCCATAAGATGCAGGTGCCCGATTATGGGCCAACCACGGGGACCAGGGGGCAACTTCAAAGAGGGGCAAAGTCGCCTGTAAAAGAGGCAAGCGGATACGATGGCCACTGCAAGATAGCCGAGAATTCGCATATCTAGTGCAGCGGCGAACACCCGCTGCAAATCCATGGCAAAGTAGAAGATCGGAACTATAAACATTTAGAAAATTGCTGCAAGAACTGAGTTGCTCCCCGTTATGGTTTGTGATAACCTGGGCGAGCGCCATGGTTATATAGTCCAAAAATGGAATAATTTGTGTACTATAGCTCCACTTTCTCTGCACTTTCCACCCACAGGTTAGATTTCCATTTAAACTATGCACTTCAATGGTTGAAGAGCCGTGTATTATACATAGAATATGGGTTAAATGTAGTTTAATATCGACAAATAATTGGTTCCAATCCTCTTTAATATTAATTACTGTGCATTTGCTGTGACAGGTTTCGTCACATCACATACACCTTGTCACTTGTGTGACCAAGTTGATGAGAATATAACACCACCTCTCAAATCAAAATATCTGCCAAAGTTGCGTATACGAGGTTCATTACGCTTTTCTTCTGCACTGTACACCCAAAAGCTGGCTTCGGAAAACATAGGCAGAGGGTAGTAAAACCAAGGCATGTCCATGACTAGAAAAATTCGGGGGCAGTATTTTTGATGTGATTATTCTATATTCTTCTGCGTAAAGCAAAGCAAATGGATGATAAGCCCATGCTTTCACACTTTCCGTCTTCAATATTCGAAGTTGGAAAAGTATTCCTCGAGTCGATTCACAGCCATTGTAAAGGGTGTCTGTCAGATCACCATTTCTAAATAAAATTGGTCGGTCTTGGTTCAAAAATGCGAAAATTTAGCACCGATTTTGTAGGGTTTGACTGAAGTGAACCTTGTCAAATTCGCATTTTACAGCGCCTTTAATGTTTATGTTTATTTTAAAGGGTGCCTTAATTTTTCAACATTTTTGGTTTTTAGTCGGATTTTTTTTAAATGGTGATATATTGTTTTTAAAATATATTTTTAAATGTTTAAATTAATTTGAAATTTCGATTTTTTTGGAATATTAAAATGATGTAAATCATACTATTTAAACTTATAATTTTAACAAATTTTACTTAAAATCATAACTTATAACAAAACAATAATAATTCAAAAAACTAAATTATCACAAAATAATATATTTTTATGTAGTTTTCTATTTGACAAAGGTCTTCTTCGTCCGATGACCCCCAACCGAACTCTGACCTCCCGGTGGACCACGCTTTCCCTGCGTCGACTGCCTCCGCCAACCCCCTCCTATATTTTGAAGCCAAAAAATCCAGTTTTCACTTGTCATCCTTTTGGTGGGTGTTGGCATTGCTAGTGTCATTGAATTGAAACTCAATCTTCTAAGATTAGTCATATCTCTGCTTGCAATAGCGACAACATGCGTTGCACAAATTGTATCCATTTCACTATAGCATTTTCTATATATTGTTAATTTTCTTTTTTAATTCATTTTCTGTATTTTCGATTTTGATGTTCCATAAAATTGTGTTCTATGTCTTGTTCATATCTTTGAAGGCATACTATACACATAATGTTTTACACATTTTATTAGAGCAATTATTTATATTTTGTAGTTTTTAGAAATGCATTGTTATTTGTTTCTTGCTTCAAAATACGACTGCTCTGTTTTCTTATCCAAGTCTGTATTTCACTGCTAGTTTCCTTTTGCTTCATAAGCACCTTGTTGAGAATTAGGTAGGGCAAGAGTTAATGCAAATTCTCTGACATGATAATTGTTTGTGTTACTTCTTTACTTATTATCTTCGGTCATTATTATGATTATGTTCAATACATCAAACAACCATCCTATGATTATGATTATGATTATTATGATTATTATGATTATTATTATTATGATAGATGTAAAATTATATCAGTTATGGGGGCTTTGTGTGATCATTCTAAACGCTTACATTAGTTTTTATCTCTTTACTTTTCAACTTGTGGAAGATGGTGTTGAACCTAGTGGCCTAAGTACACACCAAGAATATGCTTGTTGGTTAATTGCTTCTAGCGCCATTCTTGCTAGGTTCAAAACCGTTACTTGAATATATTTTTGTAAAGCTATATTTGGTTATTGTTGTAGACATGAGGAACAGATAAGATACATTCTCCTATCTATCTTGTTACCAGAAAGATAAGTTAAACTAATGATGTATTTTTTGTGATATAAATCCAGCATCAAAAGTTTTTCCTGCAATGTTCATTGAGAATGTCACAGGACTTGCTTTTGATGATGTTACACTAGAAGATCCTAAATTCCCATACATTCAAGGTTAGCATAGGCATTGAAAGATGTTTTATGTATGATTCTGAAGTCTCAACTTTGTCAATGATGGAAGTATAAATTTCCATGCTTATTCTGTTATAACCTCACTATTACATTATTTTTTGGTTGGTTGCTACTTTGATTCTCGGGAACATTGTGATTGTGTATGCCAATAACATATGTGCTGAAACATGACTAACGGAAACATGAATCATTTCTAGTAAGCTATCAAGACATGACATAGATGATTCCATTGAAGGTTGGAAGCCAAAAAATTATCTATTCTCACCTGATAGGTGAGGACTTGTGAGTTTTATATTAATTATTGGATTGTTCCACTGGTTATTAGTTCCATTTCTCAATTTTTATTTTCTCAATTCATTATCTTTTCTATTCTAATATTTATGCAGGCTTATGTTCTAACTTTTATGGTTTGTAAGGTTTTCTTGGACCTAGAGTATCTCTGTAAGTTATTCTGCGTATTCTGTATATTTTCGTCAAATTACTAACGGTTGTTTCCTAATAATGTTTACAGATTTTCATTGTTTTATTCTATTTGATCTCCATATCTGTTAACTTCAGTACATTCCTTGTGATTGGAAAGACATCTCCAGTCACATATCAAGTTCTAGGGCACTTGAAGACTTTCTTGGTTCTGGCGTTTGGCTTCATTTTACTTCATAATCCATTTAGTTGGCAGAATATTCTTGCAATATTATTGCTACAGTTGGCATGGGGTTGTATTCTTATTTTTTGTCGTTGGCAATCAATCAAAACAAAGTGAGCCGCCTGCATAACTCTATCAGGTATTGTCTTGTTGATGATTTTCTTTGTTTTGTTTTTCCTTTCCTGAATTTTGAGATACTTATTTCAATATTAATGATTAAGGTGAGAAAAGAAGGAAATGAAGTTTGTGAAAGTTTCCAGAGGTATCTATTTTCTATAATGGTATTGAGTTTAATGGATAAAATTAATTAAGTTGGTCAGTGAAATAGTATATGTGAAAAGACCTTGCATTTTCCATGATGTTCATTTTTGGGAATTTATTTATTCTTTGAAATTTTTAAAATGAGTTGAGTAGTCTTCAAGTTTTGCTATTAATCTGATTGAACAATGAATTAACTGGGGTAGGTTTGGTATTATCATCTATGACTAGTGTTGATAGAGTATGAAAGGAAGTTGGGAGTGGGAGAGGTAGCTCTCCTTCCCAAAATATCCAGCAAATAAATGATGTTGAACTTAGAACTGCTTCAAATTCGAATAATGTTGATATATATGATGAAATTGAAAATCACAAGTGCGGAGGTAACTGTTAAAATCGCCAAAGTGCGATATGCGATGCGGTGGGACCCAATTGCAAAATCGCAAATCACAAAGTTTAAAGAATAAGTGTGGAGGTAAATATTAAATTCGCCGAAGTGCAATATGTGATGACATGGCAAGGTGATGTGACAAGATGACGTGGCAAATAACGTGGCAGTGATGTGGCAAATAACGTGGCAAGCTGACGTGGCCCCGACCCCACAGATCGCAGTTGATTTATGATGACGTAGAAGTGACATGGCAAGGTGATGTGGAAGATCACGTGGCCCTGGCCCGCATACCACACATCACAAGTTTTAAGAGTTAAGTGCTAAGGGTTTGAGTTATAATCGTCGAAGATAGATGTCATTCTCATGCACAAGGGAGTTTCAACTTCCCTTTTGCTTCAGAGCTATTTTATTTTTATTTTTGGAGAGGTTTCTAGAGTCGAGACATAATTTTGTTCGGCAACCTCGTAGGCCGATGTTTCATGTACGGATGCACATGTGGAGACATATGATGCCCAAGTGGGGTGAGACTAAGTTTTCTGCGAGGATATCACATGATGCATTGGAGTTGCTAGCCAGTGTTGATGAGCATCCCTTCATTATGGTCCCCTGTCCTTATGCTGGTTTGGATTGGAGAGGGTGTGCCAACATCCTCTTCACAGATGATGAGCCGTCGGATGATAGAGGTAATACTATTGTTTTATTTAAATTTATTCTAACATGTTCTTTAACTTTTTTTTATTAAACGTTTTAATGAAATTGTCTAATTATTGTTGTGTACTTATATATATTTTGCGTTATTGGGTCCATAGGTGGAATGCCCACCTACAGACTTTCGGGGTTGGTCCTAACTAGTGGTATGCGCCCACTGAGGAGGAAATCTATTTAATTATTGGCCTATCGAGGAGAGGGGTGTATTTTCCCTCGTTCCCAGATATTCTAGTTGGCTATGATGCAGGGAGTCAGTTGGTATACTCCCAAAGATACATTAGTGTGGATATACTATCTCCTTCAGATTTTCAGGTCTTTAGAGGTCAATTACGTATTGCTTCATTTGGTAGTGAGGAGGTGAGGTGCCTCTCACTTCTAATTTCAACCATTTCACACAACACTAGTGACGGGCAACACATTAGTTTCCCGCTTCTATTTTATGTTGATTCTTTAGTATAGGGGCCACGACTTGTGAGTTGGTCTGAAAATTTTTTGTGGCAGTTCTGTGCAACTTTAGATAGATGTCGTGCTCATGCACAAGGGAGGGTCAACTTCCCTTTTGCTTCAGAGTTATTTTGTTTATTTTTTTAGAGGTTTCCAGAGATGAGGCCTACTTTTGTTCGGTAGCCTCGTAGGCTGATGGTGCATGTACGGATGCACATGTGGGGACAGATGATGCCCAAAAGGGGCAAGACTGAGTTTTCCGCAAGGATATCGCATGATGCATTGGAGTTGCTTGCCAGTGTTGATGAGCATCCCTTCGTTATGGTCCCTTCTCCTTATGCTAGTTTGGATTGGCGAGGGTGTGCCAACCTTATCTTCACAGATGATGAGCAGTCGGATGATAGAGGTAATACTATTGATTTATTTAAATTTATTCTAACATGTTATTTAAATTGTTTTTATTAAACTATTTAATGAAATTGTCTAATTATTGTTGTTTACTTATATATATTTTGCAGAAATTGGGCCTTCTGATGGCGATGAGATGTCGGTGCCACCAAATGATTATTTATATCTTTGGTCATTATTATGATTACGTTCAATGCATCAAAGAACCATCCAAACAATAACATCAATGACACAATAGTTAGGCTCAAAGACAGGGCTAAAACCCCTCCTCTTGAGGGGAAAACCCGCAAATCTCTTCTAATAGATTCTTCACCTGATGAGTAGAGAGACCATGAAAAACCTCGACCTAAACTACCTCTCCTAGACCAAGATACAATCATCCTCCTTTATTGGAAATTGATGTAAATTTCTATTTCTATTAGAGATTTTTGAATCTATTGCTACCATCTCTTGCATCCCCATTTAAGAAAATTTGAAGGATAAGAATTTTAGGATTCTGTGCTCTAATTCTAAATTTTTTTAGAACTTATGATTAAGAATTGTATGTTCAACCAATGCATGAAGTAACCATGCATGTTCTTTTTCCCATAAATGTGAAAACATGCAACTAAAATTTCATTTTTTTGAGTGATAAAACAAAATACTGGAGCTTACTAGTATTATGCTTACATGAGTATGCACCTAATCCTCTCTAAGCTTGAACATTTTCCCGTATTATAGTCTCGCAAATAAGATACATAAGCTCATATTTACTGATGGAATGCTAGTCTTCATTAATTCTACATAAGCTCATCATGTGGTTAAATAATAAATTTGATCATTGTAATGCCACAGCTAAAATAGAAGGCACAAATGGAACATAAAATACTTTGAATTGTACTCTTACATGGCTTGCAAAGTTGCATTAACTAGTAATCCGTGGTATAGAGATATGAACTTCTTGCAAACTGATGACATTAGAATTTAACTTTGGGTGACTTTATATGATAATGGCCTTCAAACATGGGTGACTGAAATGAAGGTGATGATCAAAACAATAATCTTATATGATTTAATTAAATTTAGGTTTGAGACCCAAATCATTACATAATAAAGTCTCTCACATAACAAGGGATTAAGTTTGATGGTGTCTTCATTATTTGTTATGTTGATGCTGATTGTTTCTAAAGTTGAATTGCTTTACCTTCCTTTTTGGTAATTGGAAGAGTCCTTGCGCAAATATTATATGTTCATTTGGTTGTTTTCCTGATGAAATGAGGTTTCCTATATTTTGGGTGGAGAAATATTTGTAGGATAGATGTAAATGTATCTCAGTTATGGGGGCTTTGTGTGATCATTCTAATCACTTGCATCAGTTTTTATCTCTTTACTTTTCAGGTTGTGGAAGATGGTGTTGAACCTAGTGGCCTAAGTACACGCCAAGAATATGCTCGTTGATTAATTTCTTCTAGTGCCATTCTTGCGAGGTTCAAAACTGTTACTTGAATATATTTTTGTAAAGATATATTTGGTTATTGTTGTATACATGAGGAACATATAAGAGACATTCTGCTATCTATCATGTTACCAGAAAGGTAAGTTAACTTTATGATGTATTTTATTTGATAGAAATCCAACATCAAAAGTTTTTCATGCAATTTTCATTGAGAATGTCACATAACTTTCTTTTGATGATGTTACGCCAGAAGATCCTAACTTCCCATACATTCAACGTTAGCATAGGCATTGAAAGATGTTTGATGTGTGATTCTAAAGTCTCAACTTTGTCAATGATGGAAGTCGAACTTGCCATGCTTATGTTGTTATAACATCACTATTACATTATTTTTTAGCTAGTTGTTACTTTGATTCTCGGGAACATTGTCATTGTGTATGCCAATAACATATGTGCTGAAAAGGGATTAGCCGAAGCATGACTCATTTATAGTAAGCTATCAAGTCATGACACAAATGATTTTGTTGAAGGTGGGAAGCCAAGACATTATCTATTCTCACCCGATAGGTGAGGACTTGTGAGTTTTATATTAATTATTGGATTGTTCCTCTGATTATTAGTTCCATTTCTCAATTTTTGTTTTCTCAATTCATTATCTTTTGTATTCTAAAATTTATGCTGAATTATGTTCTAACTTTTATGGTTTCTAAGGTTTTGTTGGACCTAGAGTATCTCTATAAGTTATTCTGTGTATTCTGTATATTTTCTTCAAATTACTAATGGTTGTTTCCTAATAATGTTTATATATTTTCATTGTTTTATCTTATTTGATATCCATATCCATCAACTTTAGTAAATTCCTTGTGATTGGCAAGACATCTCCAGTCACAGATCAAGTTCTAGGGCACTTGAATACTTTCTTGGTTCTGTAATTTCGCCTCATTTTACTTCATGATCCATTTAGTTGGCAGAATATTCTTGGAATATTAATTGCTATAGTTGGCATGGGGCTGTATTCTTATTTTTATGTAGCTGAAAATCAATAAAAACAAAGTGAGCCACCTGCACAACTGTATCAGGTATTGTCTTGTTAATGATTTTCTTTGTTTTTTTTTTTCCTTTCTTGAATTTTGAGATACTTACTTCAATATTAATGATTAAGGTGAGAAAAGAAGGAAATGAGGTTTGTGAAAGTTGCCATAGGTATTTGTTTTCTATAATGGTAATGATTTTAATGGCTAATAATAAAGTTGGTCAGTGAAATACTATATGTGAAAAGACCTTGCATTTGCCAAGATGTTCATTTTTTGGAATTTATTTATTTTTTGAAATTTTTAAAATGAGTTGAGTAGTCTTCAAGGTCTACCATTAGTCTGATTGAAACATGAATGGACTAGGGTAGGTTTGGTATTAGCATGTGTGACTAGTGTTGATAGAGTATGAAAGGAAGTTGGGAGTGGGAGAGGTAGCTCTCTTTCCCAGAATATCCCTTGAGAGAAGAGTCTTTGGACTGTTTAGTGTGAATGTGTATGAATGTATAAGACAATGTGTAGAATGGTCAACTAGTTCCATAAAATATGAAAACATAGTTTTTTGTGCCACTTGTAGACTAATACTAAATTATTAAAAATTTAGAAATGTCATCCATAGTAGTTTAATCATTAGAGAATCTTCCATTTAGTTGATGTGAATTCAACCATCTATTGTGTAAATCAGATAACATGAAGCTGACTAGGAAATGAAATAGGCTGTTATGACCAAAGATTTGTAACATTTGTATAATTGTTTACAGAATAGGCAGGTGCTTAATTTACAAAATAAACAATTTAGAATAAAACAGAGCATATGCTTAGAGATATATTGTCGGAAGGCAAGCTTGACCTTAAAACTGGGTAGCCTTCAATCCATAAATATGTTCTCTTAAATGTCAATGCACTAATGTCTAAATTTCCTGACCAAAGGTGAATGAAATGATAAATAAAATGAGAAAAGACGAGAGATTGGGGCTTCTATATGCCCAATCCCTCTTCTGTAGGGTCACTACAAGGAAAATACCCTCTAGCAGATTTTTTTAAGGAACCTCTTATAAAAATACCCCAGACATACGTTTGTAGCGGAGGTTACTAGAGGAAGTTGGCAGGTGGAGGTTTTTGGGGATGTTTTTCTTCCAGTGCGTTTATCATCCTAAACTACACCGATGCGTTCAACTCAGAGACAACACCGACGCACACAAAACATTGGCACATTGGGAAACAGTGCGCTCAGTACAAACCCGCCCGGTGCGTCTTATTACTGTAGCGCACTGGTGCTTTAAAAAGATTACGCACCAGTGCATCCTAAAACCCCGCGCCAAAACTGAAACAACCTAGTGCGGTTTTAAGAAGCTACACCGGTGCACCTATAAAACCTGCGCACCAAAACAGGGTTAAATAAAAAAAAATTACTGCCAAAAAACCGCATTTTTCACTTTTTAGTAATCCAGAGCTCTTAAGCACCGGTGCAACTTTACATTGTGTGAGTTGCCCTGCCATAATTTCTCCCATTGCACACATTGCTGTTGTCCATTGCCCACCATATCCATTTTAAATTTTGCAAAACGACAAGAAAATTTAGTTTTGCAAATTTTTCAACCAATATGCCTCATCGTCGGCCAAATGTACAGGTATTTTCCTTGTTTTACCATAATTAAACCTTTTGACATATTAGTTTTGTAAAATAGCTTAAAATTCACCTTCTTTTAAAAAAAAAGAAAATTCCCGCACGGTGCGCTCGAACCGGTCGGCTCTCATCAGTTCGCAGTGCTGCTTGTAAATTTATAGGGCACATCGTGACTGGAGCTAATGGTATCAGCACCGGTTCTGAGGCGGTACCAAAACGATGCACTGTGATTTTTTTAAGTTTAAAAAAAAGTGTGGTGCGGTCGGTTACCCAGTTGAATCGTTGAAGCTGTCGAATAGTGGGATTGTGGTGCGTTGACGGAAATATCTGCCTCGGGGCGGGTAATTTTTTCAGCGCACCACATTCCGGAAATTCGACATGGTCAAAGGTGCGACTTGGTAAAATACTGCGCCATTGACTATGTAGTGAAGTTAGGAGGGCAATGCATTGACCAAATTATATGCCCTGAGGTGTATAGTTTGGTCAACGCATCGCCCTCCCGACACTGGTGCATAGTCAATGGTGTGGTCTAATATACGACTGCACTGTTGACTTTGGAACAATGCCAGGAGGGCGGTGCGCTAATAATTTGTAGGTGCATTGCCTCTGGTGCGCTGCAAATTTTCTGGTGGACTGCCTCCGGTGCGCAACAAAAAAAATACGCACTGTTACCGGTGCATGCCTGTTTTTTTTGGCACACTGACTATTTTTTTTTTTCAAAAATAATATATATGTATATTCCTAAATACATGTATCATTTAATAAAAAATTGTATTTAATGTGCCAATCATTCAACGATGTGAAAGGAGAGAAGAGAGGGAACAACAAAAACAACGGGCAGACCCGTATAACATGGTTCGCCTGTGTGAGGCACGAGAGAGGGAGAGAGATGCGTACCCTCGCCTTATTACGACAGCTACAAAGGGCTCCTAAGGTAGGTAGGCCTCCTCAAGTTCTATGAGGAGGCTACATCCCTAAAGGGCCATGGTGTTCTTTTGTGACATCTTATCCATAGGTGGAATGCTCACCTACAGGCATTTTGGGTTGGTCCTAACCAATGGTACGCGCCCACTGAGGAGGACATCTATTTTGTTACTAGCCTATGGAGGAGAGGGGTGGATTTTCCCTCGTTCCCAAAGGTTCCAGTTCGCTATGAAGCAGGGAGTTAGTCAGTGTACTACCAGAGATACATTAGCACAGATATAATGTCTTGTTCAGATTTTCAGTTCTCCAAAGGTCAATTACATATTGCTTCATTTGGTAGTGAGGAGGTGAGGTGCCTGTCACTTCTGATTTCGACCATTTCACAGAACACCAGTGACAGGCAACCCATTAGTTGCCCGCTTATATTTTGTTTATTTTTTGATAGGTTTCCAGAGACGATGCCTACTTTTTTTCGGCAACCTCGTAGGCTGATGCTGCATGTACGGATGCACATGTGGGGACAGATGATGCCCAAGAGGGGCGAGACTAAGTTTTCCGAGAGGATATCGCATGATGCAGTGGAGTTGCTAGATATTGTTGATGAGCACCCCTTCGTTATAGTCCCATGTCCTTATGTTGGTTTGGATTGGCTAGGGCGTGCCAACATTCTCTTCACAGATGATGACCCGCCAGATGATAGAGGTAATACTACTATTTTATTTAAATTTATTATAACATGTTCTTTAACTTGTTTTATTAAACTATTTAATGAAATTTTCTAATTATTTTTGTTTAGTTATATATATTTTGCAGACATTGGGTATTTTTATGGCGAGGAGATGTCAATGCCACCTAATGATTATTATTATCTTCGGTCATTATTATGATTACGTTCAATACATCAGACAACCATCCAAACAATAACATCAGTGACACAATAGTTAGGTTCCAAGCCAAGGCTAAAACCACTCCTCTTGAGGGGAAAACTCTCAAATCTCTTCTTATATATTCTTCACCTGATCAGTACAGAGATATTGACAAAACCTTGACCTAAACTGCCTCTCCTAGACCAAGACACAATCATCCTCCTTTATTGGACATTGCTGTAAATTTAAATTTCTATTAGAGATTTGTGAATCTATTGCTTCCATCTCTTGCATCACCATTTAATAAAATTTGAAGGATAAGAATTTTAGAATTATGTGCTCTAATTACAAATTTTTTTATAACTTCCCATTTAGAATTGTATGTTCAATCAATGCATGAAGTAACCATGCATGTTCTTTTTCCCATAAATGTGAAAACATGCAACTCAACATTCCTATTTTGAGTGATAAAACAAAATACTGGAGCTTACTAGTATTATTCTTATAGGAGTATGCACCTAATCCTCTCTAAGCTCGAACATTTTCCCATATTATAGTCTCGCAAATAATGAACATAAAATCATCTTTGTTGATGGAATGCTAGTCTTCATTAATTCTAAGTAATTTCATCATCTGGTTCAATAATAATTTTTCTCATTATAATGCCACAGATAAAATAGAAGGAACAAAAGGAACATTAAATACTCTCAATTGTACTCTTACATGGTTTGCAAAGATGCATTAACTAGTAATCTGTGGTATAGAGATATGAACTTCTTGCAAACTGATGACATTAGAATTTAACTTTGGGTGTTTTTATATGATAATGGCCTTCAAACATGAGTGATTGAAAGGAAGGTGGTTGTTGGCTCCCTGTAATTTGCAAGAGTGGCAAGAACAAACACTGCAGGGGCCACATCAGAACCACTTTGGAATCCTAGGACCTAGCCTTCCTGGATTTAGAGAGGGATCTCTCTATAAAGGTGTTTTAAATTGAAATATCTTTGTGCTCTTTGTTTAATATTTTAGGCTAGTTATGAAGTTCTAAGGACTTGTTTGTTTTTGGTTGGATTAATTGATAGATTGAAGGATCAATGGTGTGACTAATTGAGGGAATTTTTCAGCTAAAAAAATAGACTATGAGAAAACATTAATCCATTGGGATATGGAGTCATAAAAAGGATTTAATTGTTCATCAACTCTGCAAGGGTATTCATAAGGCAAGCTAACTATATCAAGTGGATTCTTTAGATTATGTTATGATATGAAACAATAATAAGTTGTGAAGGAAGCAAAGATATATTCAGTTAAGAATCTTCTAGCTCTACTTAGACAAGAAAAGCCTTTTAAGGTAACTATTTGGAGCGAGCCAAAGGACAGGGCAAACCATAGACTTCTTTGGACAAACTTTAATAAGAAAACCTCTAAGACAACAATCCAGTAATTCAAGAATTACTTTAACATAAAGAAAACATATAAGGAAACAATAAGAGCGGCCTAAGATCAAATAGAAATAATCTAATCTTCTTTTGACAAACTCTCAAAGACTCTTCAAAGCAATATTTCAAGGCAGGCCAAATGGTAGGGCATACCATAGACCTCTCTGGTTTTATACTTTAGTAAGTATACTTTAAAGAAATATTTTGAAAACAATATCTCAAGTCTTACTCAAAGGAACATGGGTTCACCACAATTTCCTTGGTTTCACTCTATTGAATCATTCCCAAGACAACAAGCTAGATATAACTCGAAGGAAATTAAGAATCTTCCAATCAGACCTTGCAGAAGAAAACATAAGTATAAAGAACACATACAAAAATAGGGTGCTGAAACAGAAAATCCTAATCTAAAACTTCTGTTTCTTTATCAGGGAAAGATAGACATAATGGAAAACATAAGGAGAAATAATAACAATTTAGGAAAGCTTCACAATTGATATAGCTCAAGGATCCTGTGAACATGCTTGTCTTATTGATGATCAAACCAGTTAAAATACTACATGTGCAATAGCTCTCTACAGCTCAGAGATTTCTTCAGTTCAACCTAGCATTCCTCAACTAGCTTAGCAGTAGAAATCAATCCAATAGCCATCAAGTAACCAACATTTAAAATGAAGCTCATATGCAATATTTATATGCAAAATGAGGAGTTGCTGCCAATCTAGGGTGTCTAAATGTTATTTATTACAGAGTTAATTATTTTTGACCTTTGAGACCATGCAAGGGCCAAGGAAAAAAATATTTGAAAGAGTTACTCTGAAATAATAACTTTGTCCTAACTTCTGAGTTATTTTAGTTG
The DNA here is from genome assembly GCA_034641835.2 of Pinus albicaulis. Taxonomy (NCBI): domain Eukaryota; kingdom Viridiplantae; phylum Streptophyta; class Pinopsida; order Pinales; family Pinaceae; genus Pinus; species Pinus albicaulis. Next base: position 33,597 of record JAXQQM020062801.1, read on the forward strand.
AAATATTTGACTTTTAAGGCTTGGAAATAACTTTGTAATAACTGTTGAGATGCTTTAAAATATCTCTGACTGTGTAATAACTGCCTGATGCCTTTATGGAAAGGAATAATGCTGTACGTGGCAAAATTGTCTTTGGAGAAGTAATTGTCCCTTTGTTGAGTCATTCGGAGCTATCTTTGGTTTGATCTGCCTTTGTTTTAATCATTAAACTATGTTTAGGCCTTTGAACCTTTAATTTATCTTTATTCACTATTTGTTTTGGCTAATCCTTTGTATTTTCTCTTGATACATGATTAGCCCTTTAATCTTTCGACTTTTTTCATTTCCTTTGATATCTTCTCTGACTGTTTGCTTGTTCTATGTGCATGGAGGCGATCTTCTTTGCGGCCGAAGGGTTTATAACCCATTGATGATCATGAGTCATCAAGGGTTAATATTTATGCAGAACCCCTGGTTCTTTTTATATGAATTCACCTGTTGGATCGTCATCCAAAGGTTTAGTTTGTCACTTTTTGACTGTAGGAGAGCATTTTCAGCCCTTGTCTGCCATTAAAATCCTGCACAAAACACAAACAATCGTTAATTTAAAAACCTGTGGGTGGGGGAAAACATATTTTTGGGGTTTCTGAGGTGTTAGGGGGAAGTTTGCAGAGGAAGGGAGGATGCAGAGGGAAGGTTCTATATGCGGAACCAGGTGAAAAGGCAAATAAATTTGAATTTTGGCACAGGAGGGGAAGGCGTTTTTGGGAAAACAAGGGTGGTTTATTGCGCGGACATAGAGCGGTAAGTGGTTTTGGGTGAAGGCTGCGCGATTCCACTTTAGCATTGGACGCATGTCCGAGCCAAAACTGCTTTTATCGCGCGAGTTAGGAGTGTTTGGCTTCGGTGTAAAATATTGCACCATATGATTTTTAGCCATCAGATCTCAAAAGGCGAAATCGACAGTGCTGAGGGTTTTAGGACCAGGGCACAGGTCTGGGGGTGGAGCCCAATGATAGGTGGCAGGCTGCAGTTGTTCAGAAAGGTTAAGTGGAAGGTGGGGCCCAACATGCTGACGTGAATAGGTTGTCGGGTATTCTGTGGCTGGGTTAAGAGACGGGATGACCATTGGATTGGGGGAATAGATCCTGATCAACAGTGGAGATCGCATGATAAACTGAGCAGTTGGAAGAGAAGTGGGCCTGCATTTTAATTGTTTTCGAAGGTTTGGGTGGGTTTTTTATAAGTTTGGGGGTTTAAATAAAATGAAAGAGCGGAGCTGTAGTTATATGGTGGAAGGGGTTAGGAATAGGTGGAGGGTCATGGTCATGTGGGAGTAAAAAAAACGGGGGGGGCTAGGGCTTAAGCGGAGAGGTGCTTAAGAAAATAGCGGAAGGTCGGGGTTAGGGTCGTATGGCTAAGGGGGCTGGGTTTTTAAGCTGAAAAGGGGCTTAAAGGTCTTTCTCACAAAAAGTGGGTTTTTAACATAAAATCTGAGTTTTGCAAGGTTTTTAGAGGATCCGATAGGTTTTAGAAGTTAGGCTAAAAAAATGTAAAAAGGGTTTTTTATATTGCTTTTAAGGTTTTTTAGAAGAAAATGGTGAATGAGGGAGGGTTTTTTAGGGGTTTTCAAAGGGAAAAAGGGGAATGAATGAGGGTGTCAATGGAGTGATGAATGAAGAAATTAGGACTGGAAAATGGAGTTTCTTTAGAGCAGCAGGGCGAACATTTGAGAAGGAAAAAGACAGGAAAGTTCAAAAAAAATAGTCAAACTTAGGATGATGAAGGCAGTGAGATTTCTAGAACTCACATTGTTTCTCAAATACTGTTTCTAGAAATCCAAAATTAATATTTAGTCCTCTTTTGACATCAACAAAGTTATAGATGGCTAACAGTGGGTCCAATTGGGAAGGGCAGCTCCTTTAGGAGGTGTCAAGAACCTCAGAGATCGAATCTCTGGAATAAGTAGACCAGTGCCGTGATTTGCAACTTGACAGAACTCCTTTATAATTTGATGATGTGTTGTTTTGAAGAAGTGATTTTTCAGCATCTGAATCATATCATGATTAAGTTCAACTCAACTTCTACTTACCCATCCTACTTGTTCTAACATTTTTTCTTCATTGGGTGCATTTGAATTAGCCAACCCTTGACATCATTTTCTTTTGAAAATAAGAAACTAATAAATTCTACACTTATATCATCTAAGAGTTCAGATTAAGCTGATGAACTCATTTATTTCTCTACCTACTCTAACCATCTGTCAAGATTAAGTTGTATGACAGATTTTTATTCTCTAGTCTAAAACAGAAAATTGAAAACATAACCAAATCAAGATTAGATTGTCTGATTTGTTATGAGTAGTGATACTTTGTACAAGTCCGCATACATAATTTGTTTTGCAGAAATTTAACACAAAATGTTGAGGGTTGAAATCTGGAATTTACTTTTTATCCCTCTCTTCCTTTCTTGGTTCAGATTTTTGAGCTTTGGAACCAATTTCTTTTCCTAATCTAATCTAATATACTGACAAGCGAAGTTTAGATAGTTTGGCCAATCCTCATTCACTAACCTATCAGCAGAAATTTAAAACTCATTTAGTCATGATTAGGCTGTATGACTAAAATAAGGCTTCTTTCCTCAAACAATGGCATTTGGACTTGCACACTTTCAACAATACTCTTTTTTGTATGGGGTTGTACCTTTTCTTTTTATGCCCTCTTTTTCTTTGTTTTTCTATTTTTGTATTCATTTTTCTTTGATATTTTCTCCAAACAATGTTATATACAATGGATAGAGCTCTTAGACCAGGCAAGACTAGTGGAAATAATGTTTGAGCATCCTGCCACTAACAGGACCTCCAAAAAGTTATGTTCCATCCATCTCTTGTAAGAAAAATATATTGTTGCCTCTGGTAGAGTGGATGATGTAGGGACCTTTCCATAGATTTTCAAACTTACCATGCTTTCCTTTGTGTTCTTTTCTTGAGTCCCATTTGAGCACTTTGTCACCAATGTTGAAATCATTTTATTTTGTCCTTTTATCCAATTGCTTCTTGATGTTTTCTTGCACTAATTGTGTTTTATTGTAGACCGCTTCTCTAGTTTGTTGGAACTGTAATCTGATTTATCCTTCTTATTATGTCATTTCTTCAGACTATACTTCTTGGATCAGTTTCATGATTGGCACACCTAGGCTTGTTGGAAAAATTGCATCTGCTTCATAAACTAGCTGGTAGGGAGACATTCTGATTGATTTCTTGCATGTTAACCTGTTTTCCCATAATGCATGTACTAGCTTTTTGTGCCATGAGTTTTGATTCCCATCCAATAATTTCTTGACGATGTTTATCAAACTTTTTTTTGAGGATTCTGCCAACCCATTACCTTGAGGGTAATAAGCTGTGGAATGACCTAATGTGATATGATATTTGTGGCAAAAGTCCACAATCCTCTTGGATCTAAAGGCAACAACATTGTTAGTGATAATATTTCTAGGACAACCAAATCTAGACAAAATAGGGTTTTCAAGGAATTTAATAATGATTAGTTTAGTGGAAGTTCTGGAGGGGATGGCCTCTATCTATTTTGTAAAGTAATCAGTTGCCGTTAGAATCCACTTATGTTGGGGAGATGAAGAAGGATGAATTTCCCCAATGAAGTCTAGGCCCCACTATTGAAAAGGAGCTTCAACAGATATAGGAAGTAGAGGCAAGGGTAATAGTTTTCTTTTGTCTTCAAAGATTTGACACTTGTGGCAGGAAACTACCAATTTATGGATGTCTTGGAAGAGGGTGGGAAAATAATAACCAGCTCTAAGGATTTTATTGACAGTTGTTTTCCAATATAGATGGCCTCCACATTCTCCTTCATGAAACTCATGCTTGATCTTCTCTGCATCATTCTCAGGCAAAAATTTAAGCAATATACCACTAGAATTTTTCCAATATAACCATTTATCTATAATGCAGTAATTGACAGATTTTAACTTCAAGAACCTTGCCTTTGTCTTAGATAAACTAGGAGGAACATTAAGATAGAAAAGCACATATAAAATATCAACATAAAAGTGAATTAAGTAACACTTCTTCAACAGGAGGGGCTGTGCATTCTTCTTGTTTCTCTAAAACATCAACCATATTCATATCTAGGGCTTTGAGATTTGATTCAGCCATAATTTTTTCAAGTCCTTGTCCTTTCACCAGTTTAGTGGGTCTGATTTCTAAATCATATTCTAATATAACAGCAATCCACTTTCCTCTTTTTCCATCAGGATCTTGTGTTAAAATGTCTTTGACAACTGTGTGTGGAACAAAGGCAATGATGTGTGATTGTAAAATGTAAACTCTGAAATCTTTCAAGGCCTTCATTAAGGCAAAAGCTTGTTTTTCCATTATGTTGTATTTCAGGGGTGCATCTCTTAATGCTTTGCTGAAAAATGCAATGGGTTGCTCTTGTCCTTTTATGTTTTTCTGAAGTAGGACAACAACAACTGTGTGTTCTGATGCAAAGGAGAATATGAAGAAATCTTTGTTAAAATTAGGGCTAATGAGAACTATTGTTTGGGTAAGTGCTTTTTTAACCAATTCAAAGGATTCATTTGCCTCAATGGTCCATTTAAATCTTGTTTCCCTTTTTAGCATGTTTGTTATATTTCTAAGGATTTTAGCAAGGTTTGGTATGAACCTTCTTAAGAAATTAATCTTTCCAATGAAATATTGCAGTTCATTGATATTTCTAGGATGATTTATTTGCAATATTCCTTCAATCCTTTTTGGGTCTATCTTTATTCCCTCTTCAGATATGATATGGCCTAGAAGTTTGCCTTCTTAGAGGCCAAATAAAGTTTTCTTGGTGTTTAAGGATAGACCATACTTTCTAAATTTTTCAAAGACTGTTCCTAAGTGAGCAAGGTGTTCTTCATCTATTTTGGAATAGACAGTGATGTCATCTAAATATATTACAATGAAGAAGCCTATCTCTTCTGAGAAAGAAATATCCATGGCTCTTTGGAATGTAGCACCAGCATTCATTAAACCAAAGGGAATTTTCACATACATGAAAGTTCCCCAAGGTGTAGTGAAAGTTTTCTTAAGTTGATCACCAGGATGTACTAGCACTTGGTTATATCATGAAAATCCATCTAGCAAAGAAATTCTTTTAGAACCTACTACCCTTTGTAAGATATGATCCATTTTGGGTAAGGGGTAGTTGTCTTTTAAATAAGCTTTGTTTAAGTTTCTAAAGTCTATAAAAAGCCTTATCTCTCCTATTTTATTCTTCACAGATACAAGATTGGACACCCACTCTGAGTATCTCACTGGGACTATGATTCCAACATCATACATTTTCTTGATTTCCTTCTCAACCAGGGGTAATTACACAGGGTTTATTCTGCACAATTTTTGTCTAAAAGGTTTCTGGTTTTCTTTGAGAGGCATCTTATGCTGAATTATCTCTGTATCATATAATTTTAAGTCCTCATAACTCCAAGAAAAAACATCAGAAAATTCTCTAAAAAGATCAAGATATTTCAGTTTTATATGAGCTAGCAGTGTTTTGGATAATTTAATCACCTTGGGTTTTAGCTCACTACCTATATTGCACTCTTCTATTCCAGTTTCAGTGGGTTCCATTTTAGGCTTTTTGGCAACATCATTAAAGTCAAAAAATTCTTCTAGAGGCACCATTCCCTTTGGCAAGTTATCAGTGTTAGATTACAGCACTTCATAATCTTCTTGCTCTAAATTAGTGCTCTTCTCTATCTTCTATGGGTGTTGTTTAGTTAATAGATTTATATCAGCAATGTTAAGAGTTTCTTCTTCATAAGTTTGTTCCTCAGTAGGACAGTCTTCTTCATACTCTGAGTCTGAATTGATCATTTCAAACCCATTTCTGGAATGTAGGAAATCCTCTATCTGTTTATCTCCTTCAAAGACTTGCCAGTATTTGATATTATCAGGGACTTTTGGTCTATATTTGACTTGGATTGTGTATTTTTTTCTCTCATAAGGTTTTTGACATGTACTAGCAGCAAATGCTAAACCATTGTCAAGGATGTTTTGGTTTCTAGGGATAAAGTTAAGCTCATATTCTGTGAATGTTTTCAAGAGGTCAACAACATCATATCTATATGCTTGTAACCTTGGATGCTTGGCAATATATTCTCCATTTACTTGTTTAATAATTAGTTCGGAGTATCCATGAACAATTATCCTCTTGGGTTCTAGTTTTTTCAATAATTGCAATCCTAAGAGGAAAGCATCATATTCAACTATGTTATTGGTGCATTGAAAGTTTAATTTTTATGAATGGCCCTTAGCATGATAGTTTTTTTGTGTTATACACCCATATGTGAGCTCCTAAACAAGCCTTGCTACAAGACCCATCAAAACTCATACTCCAAAGAGGTTCAATTTTAGATTTGTCATTGAATTCATTTATGTCCTCTTTGTTCTGTTCATTGTGGCAGTCACTATGTTGTTTTTTAGGATCTGCACTATGTTCATTTTTACTTTTCTCCTCAAGGTTTTCACTATATTGAGCTTTATCTTGTTTTTCATGATCAATCCTATGTTGGTGGTTGGTTTGTTGCCTATGATATTCATTATGTTCGCTATGATGTTCTGAGTTAATAAACTGTTCCAGCTGCTCATTCTTTCATTCCTCTTTTTCTATTGTTGGTTTTATATCCCCTTCTCCTTACTCATTAATATTTTCATCATTGTAAAGAATGAATGAGTCAAGGTCTGTGTGAATGTTTAGACTGATATAAAAAGGAGGAACACCTCCCTCTTGAAATTTTCCTTCTACTTCTGGTCCAAATAGAAGCTCAGGTTGATCATCAGTTACATTAACAGAATCAGTTTGTTCTCCTATGTTTAAAGCTCTTAAAATTTGGGTTTTATATACATCTTGGGTGACTAATTCAGTAAGAGGGATAGGGATCTTGATTTTGGCAATTTCACTCTCTATGCTGAAAGGTATCTGAGCTTTTGAAATGTTTAAATCATCCTTCTTAGTCACTGTTTTCTCAGCAAATTCAGCTTACTTGTTTTTATTATGAAAAACAGTTAAAATAGATTTACTAGGGGAATTAGCTGAGTTTCTAGTGCTACTTTGTTCATCATTATGTTTGTCGTTGACTTGGTTATTTTTTCCTTTGTTTTTATCAGAACTTTAAGTCATTGTTTTGTTGTTTTCTGCTATCTTTTTAGAAATGTTTTCAGAATTGTTTCTAGCAGAAATTTCAGACGTTTTCTTTTTGGGAGTGTATTGATTCTTTTTACTCCTAAGGTCATATTGTCCGTGTACTTCCATTATAGCATTTTCAAACCCTTGTTTGTAATCTTCAGACTCTGGGCTTTCTTCATCATAAGGTGTATATATGCCTTGTTCTTCTTCATTGAGGAAAACAATATCCTCATTGTTTACTCCCAATAAGTTTATGTGATTTCCCTCTGTTTCTTCAGTCACTCCCTCATCTTCATCAGCATAGTTTTGTTGAAAAGGAGGTCTGACTTGCCGATCAGGGCCTCTTTGTCTAGTTTGAGGGGGATTCCTCCTAAAGTTTTGGTTCTGATTTTGATTCTTATTTTGAGGAGTTGTTTGGTTTTCTTTCGGATAAGCTCTCTCATTCATGTTAATTCTCTCCATCATCATCTCCATAGTTCAAACCAGACTATCAATTTTGGAATCTGATGTGAAGGGTCTAGCTTCATATTTGTAGGTAACCTTTTTTTTCTGCTTTCAATCTAGCCCTTATGGCATTTAGGTTAGCTTCTACACTTACTGCCCCTTTCTGCATATCTTCTAATGTGAGGGGTTCTCTCTCCCTTAATTGATAACACATGTCTGGGTCAAATCCTTCATGAAACTTCATTAAGGCTAATCCTTGTGGGGGTTTCATTTGTGGAGGGAGTGCATTATAAACACTATTGAATCTAGTGTAATAATCTTGGACACTCTCTCCAACATTTCTTTTAAGGTCATTGTATTCTGATAGGATTTGAAGGGGATTTCTCTTGAATTCCCATTTGTTTAGGAACAGTTGATGAAAAGCAGGAAGATCATTAATACTGTTAGGGGTTAAGCCTTTGAACCATTTTCTTGCTTCTCCCCCTAAGCTTTGAGCAAACATTCTAAGTTTCACAGTTTCATCATCTATTTCTTGTCTGTCAAAGTAGTCATTCATTCTATCCACATGTTGTTGAGCTGTAGTAGAACTACTAGCATCATATAATGGAATCTTGGACTGACAGTCCTGTGGTAGAGTGACTCAAGGTAAAGGAAGGACTAAGGGAGCATACCATGTTGCCATGTTATGAGCTTGTGGAAACAATGGAGGATTAAAAAGTGGAGGAAGGTGATGAAGTGGAGTGGTTTGAACAGTGGATGTATGGGTGGGTGTAGCTGAAGTACTTGGACCAGCTAGGTGATGTTGAGTAGATGTAGGATGAGAGAAGCCAAAGTTTTGGAGAAAATGGAAATCAAGAGGAGTGGAAGGGGAGGCTTCCCTACTACTACTTTGTTGTGAGTCTACAAGCTCAAGGTTTATCTGGTCTATACCACTTTGTGACTTGGTTCTAGATAAGATTCTTGTATCAGGTAAGTCAACTTGGGTATTTTGCAAGTTTATAAGGTTCTCAGGGAAAGAACTTTCTCTATGGATTGGTCTGTCAATAGTTGGGTTTTCAGATGTAGGATATTTCCTAAGGATGCTCTCAGGATTGTCAACTATTGCAGGAGGATTTGGGTCAGGATGGGATCTAGTATGGATTCTTCTAGAAGCCAGGATTTTGGACCCAACAAGTCAGAAAGGTTTTTAAGAGGTATAGCAGTATTAAGACACAAACCAAACTGTGAAAGATATACTTAAATCACAAAGTATTCTTGACTGGGTATTGTTTAATGTTTTGATGATAGGGTAAGTTTCCTAGTGGAGTCAATGGAAAATTAGTGGAGTCACCAGGTGGAGGGTTTTTACTTGTTTTATGACTGATTGTTGTCTGCCATCATTAATCAAAAACCATTCTTAGACAATAATTGATTCATCTTAAATTAAATAGTAAATTTTCTCATTATAATGCCACAGATAAAATAGAAGGCATAAAAGGAACATAAAATACCCTCAATTTTACTCTTACATGATTTGCAAAGATGCGTTAACTAGTAATCCGTGGTATAGAGATATGAACTTCTTGCAAATTGATGACATTAGAATTTAACTTTGGGTGTTTTTATATGATAACAACCTTCAAACATGGGTGACTGAAAGGAAGGTGGGAATCAAAACAATGATCTTATGTGATTTAATTAAATTTAGGTTTGAGACACAAATCATTACAGAATAAAGTGTCTCACATAACAAGGGATTAAGTTTGATGGTGTCTTCTTTATTTGTTATGTTGATGTTGAGTGTTTCTAAATTTGAATTGTGTTTCCTTCCTTTTTGGTAATTGGAAGAGTTCTCGCGCAAATATTATTTGTTATTTGGTTGTTTTTCTGATGAAATGAGGTTTCTTATATTTTGGTTGGAGAAATATTTGTAGGATAGATGTAAATGTATCTCAGTTACGGGGGCTTTGTGTGATCATTCTAATCACTTGCATCAATTTTTATCTCTTCACTTTTCATGTTGTGGAAGATGGTGTTGAACCTCGTGGCCTAAGTACACGCTAAGAATATGCTCATCGGTTAATTTCTTCTAGTGCCATTATTCCTAGGTTCAAAACTGTTACTTGAATATATTTCTGTAAAGCCATATTTGGTTATTGTTGTAGACATGAGGAACAGATAAGAGAAATTCTGCTATCTATCCTGTTACTGGAAAGATAAGTTAAACTAATGATGTATTTTCTTTGATAGAAATCCAAAATCAAAATTTTTTCCTACAATGTTCATTGAGAATGTCATAGAACTTGCTTTTGACGATGTTACACGAGAAGATCATGACTTCCCATACATTCAAGGTTAGCATAGGCATTGAAAGATGTTTTATGTATGATTCTAAAGTCTCAACTTTTTCAATGATGGAAGTTTAACTTGCCATGCTTATGTTGTTATAACCTCACTATTACATTATTTTTTGGTTGGTTGCTACTTTGATTCTCGGTAACATTGTGATTGTGTATGCCAATAACATATGTGCTGAAATGGGATTAGGTGAAGCATGAATCATTTCTAGTAAGCTATCAAGTCATGACACATGATTTTGTTGATGGTGGGAAGCCAAAACATTATCTATTCTCACCTGATAGGTGAGGACTTGTGAGTTGTATATTAATTATTAGATTTTTCCTCTAATTATTAGTTCCATTTATCAATTTTTTTTCTTCTCAATTCATTATATTTTATATTCTAATCTTTATGTAGGGTTATGTTCTAACTTTTATGGTTTGTAAGGTTTTGTTGGACCTAGAGTATCCCTATAAGTTATTATGTGTATTATGTTTATTTTCATCAAATTACTAACGGTTGTTTCCTAATAATTTTTATATATTTTCATTGTTTTATCCTGTTTGATCTACATATCTATCAACTTCAATACATTCCTCATGTTTGGAAAGACATCTCCAGTCACATATCAAGTTCCAGGGCACTTGAAGACTTTCTTGGTTCTGGCGTTTGGCTACATATTACTTCATGATCCATTTAGTTGGCAGAATATTCTTGGAATATTAATTGCTATAGTTGGCATGGGGTTGTACTCTTATTTTTGTGTAGTTGAAAATCAATCAAAACAAAGTGAGTCACCTGCACAACTGTATCAGGTTTGTCTTGTTGATGATTTTCTTTGTTTTTTTTTTTTTTTCCTTTCTTGTCTTTTGAGTTACTTATTTCAATATTAATGATTAAGGTGAGAAAATAAGGAAATGAGGTTTGTGAAAGTTGCCAGAGGTATGTATTTTCTATAATGGTAATGAGTTTAATGGCTAAAATAATTAAGTTGGTCAGTGAAATAGTATATGTGAAAAGGCCTTGCATTTGCCAAGATGTTCATTTTTTGGAATTTATTTATTTATTGAAATTTTTAAAATGAGTTGAGTAGTCTTCAAGTTCTGCTATTAATCTGATTGAAACATGAATGAACTAGGGTAGGTTTGGTATTATCATGTGTGACTAGTGTTGATAGAGTATAAAAGGAAGTTGGGAGTGCGAGAGGTAGCTCTCCTTCCCAAAATATCCTTCGAGAGAAGAGTCTTTGGACTGTTTAGTGTGAGTGTGTATGAATGTATAAAATAATGTGTAGAATGGTCAATTAGTTGCATAAAATATGAAAACATAGTTTTTTGTGCCACTTGTAGACAAATATTACATGATTAAAAATTTAGAAATGCCATCCATAGTAGTTTAATCATTAGAGCATCGTCCATTTAGTTGATGTGACGTCAACATTCTACTATGTAAATCAGATAACATGAAGCTGACTAGGAAATGAAATAGGTTGTCATGATCAAAGAGTTGTAACATTTGTATAATTTTTTATAGAATAGGCCAGGTGCTTAATTTAAAAAATAAACAATTCAAAAGAAAACAAAGCATAGGCTTAGAGATATTTTGCCGGAAGGTAGGCTTGAACTTAAAGCTACATAGCATACATCAATCCATAAATATGTTTTCCTAAACATCAGTGCCCTAATGTCTAAAATTCCTAACCATAGGTGAATGAAATTATAAATAAAATGAGAAAATACGAGAGGTTGGGGCTTATATATGCCTAATCCCTCTTCCGTAGGGTCACTACAAGGAAAAGACCCTTTAGCGGATGTTTTTGAGGAACCCTTTACAAAAATATCCCAGACATCCATTTGTAGTGCAAGTTAATAGAGTAAGTTGGCAAGTGGAGATTTTTGTGGATGTTTTTCTTCCAGTGCGTTTATCATCCTAAACTGCACTGGTGCATTCAACTAGAGACAACACCGGTGTGCACAAAACATTGGCACATCGGGACACAGTGCACTTAGTACAAACTCGACACGTGCGTTTGATTACTTTAGCGCACCAGTGATTTACAAATTATGCACCGATGCATCCTAAAACCCCGTGCCAAAACTAAAACAACCCAGTCTGGTGCAGTTGGTTACTCGGCCGCACCATTGACCCTTTCAAATAGTAGGAATGCAGTGCGTTGACAGAAATATCTGCCTCGGGGAGGGGGGGGGGTGGTAGTTTTGTCAGCGCGCCACATTCCAGTAGTTTGACATGATCAACGGTGCAGTCTGGTAAAAGACTACACTGTTGACTATGTACTGAAGTCAAGAGGGTGGTGCACTGAAAAAACTATACACCCTGGGGCGTATAGTTTGGTCAGCGCACCGCCCTCTCGACATTGGTCCATAATCAATGGTGCGGTTTGTTATACCACCGCACCATTTAATTTGGAACAATGCGAGGAGGGAGGTGCGCTGAAAATTTGCAGGTGCATCGCCTCTAGTGCACTGCAAATTTTCTATTGCACCGCCTCTTGCGCATGAAAAAAAAAATATGCACTGTTACCGGTGCATGCCTATTTTTTGTGGCGCACTGACTATTTTTTTTTTCTCTCAAGAAAATTTATATTTATATATTCTTGAATACATATCTCATTTAATAAAAAAATTGTATTTAATATGCCAATCATTCAGCAACGTGAAAGGAGAGAAGAGAGGGAACAACAGCAACAACAGGCAGACCAGTATAACATGGTTCACCTATGGGAGGCACAAGAGAGGGAGAGAGATGCATACCCTCACCCTATTACAACAGCTACCCAGGGGATTCTAAGGTAGGTAGGCCTCCTCAATTTCTATGATGAGGCTACATCCCTAAAGGGCAATGGTGTGTTTTTGCGACATCTTATCCGCTCGTGGACTGCCCACCTACAGGATTTCTGGGTTGGTCTTAATCAGTGGTACGCACCCACTGAGGAGGACATCTATTTCATTACTGGCCTGTCGAGGGGAGGGGTGGATTTTATCTTGTTCCCAAAGGTTCCAGTTGGCTATGCAGTAGGGAGTCAGTTGGTGTACTCCAAGAGATACATTAGCATAGATATATTTTCTTCTTCATATTTTCAGGTCTTCAGAGGTCAGTTACGTATTGCTTCATTTAGTAGTGAGGAGGTGAGGTGCCTCTCACTTCTGATTTCGACCATTTCACACAACACCAGCAACAGGAAACACATTAGTTTCCCACTTCTATTTTATGTTGATTCTTTAGGATAGGAGTCACGCCTTGTGAGTTGATCTGCCATTTTTTTGCAGCAGTTCTATACAAATTTAGATAAATGTCATGCTCATGCACAAGGAAGGGTCAAATTCCCTTTTTCTTGAGATATATTTTGTTTATTTTTTGAGAGGTTTCCAGAGACGAGGCCTACTTTTGTTCGGTAGCCTCATAGGCTGATGCTGCATGTACAGATGCACAAGTGGAGACAGATGATGCCCAAGATGAACCAATATGAGAATTTTTAATTTTATGCACTTTCTTGATCCACTAGATCATTCCTCCCCACTAGAAGGTTTTGGACACAAAAATATGAGTTTCAGTTAACAAAAAAATGAGGGTACAGTTCCCTCACCCTTCCAATCTCAATCCATTTGGCTTTTCTTGGATTTTTTCCCTTGATCCCCACACGATGGCACTCCACATTCCCTCGTTTCGAAGTCCTTATTTTTCTTTCAAGGATAGTTTCTTGCTGTAATTCTTCAAAATATTCAAGAGAGAAATATTCAATTGAAGGAATATGAACATTTTCTCCTTAATCTTCAATCAAAGGAGGCTCATACAATATTAAATTATGGCATTAACAACTGCATAAATTTTCATATATGAAGGCAAATCCAACCTGAAGGCATTATAACCAATATTTTCCTGAATTCTGAATGGACCATATCATATTGGTTTCAACTTCTTACCTTCTCCTTGGAGTCTCTCTTTGCTAATGTGAAACCAAACTTCATCACCGACTTGGAAATCATAATTCATCACAATGTATCACCATTATGTTCACCACCTCTGTTTGGCCATTTGTTTGAAGATGAAATGTTGTACTCCTTTTCAATTTGGTGTCCATGAGTCCCCGCAATCTTGACCAAAATTTCTCATCAAAGCAAGAATATCGATCTATAACAATGGATGTGGGAAACCCAAAATGCACCCATACATTCTAAAATAATAATTGAATAGTTTATTCAGCTGTAACCTACTTTTTACAGGGCATCAAAATACACATTTTTCTCAACCTATCCACAACTACATAGATATAATCATGACCTTTCCTAGACATAGGTAGACCTCCTACAAAATCCATAGAAACACTCACCCATGGATGAGAAGGTACATCAAGTGGCGTATATAATCAAATATTTCTATTGCTAGCCTTACTGACAACTCCTAATGAACATCCTCTTAAAAATCATAACACACTTTCAAGCACACAAGGTCAATAACAATACCTCTGTAATTGTGCCATAGTCTTACCTACATCGAAATGACCAGCAATAAGAGAAGAATTTGATTCCCTTATGATGTTGACTCTCTCTCCCTATGGAATACAAAGCTTTCTAATATGGTACAACAAGTTATCATGCACATGATAATCCAATTCCTCTACTTGCTGCCCTTGACACAAAGTCTTATATACATCTTTGAAATCACTATCTAAAGCATATCATTCAACATAGCTCTCATGCATGACAGAATTATGCTTAAGAATAATGGATGAACTAACAATTGGTATAGAAAGAATATCAAGATCCTTGTTATATATGCATTTATTATACCTTATCAGCAACTAGAATTGTTGAAGAAATACCATCCATCGAAAGTGCAATGGTTGATGATCCATGTGAATGATTGTTTCCTTACCCATAAAGTAGTGTTTCCACCTTTTCACACTTTGCACTAATGCATACAATTCCTTGTCATATGTAGGATAGTTAATCACTGCACCATTAAAAGTTTCATAATGAAAACATATGGGCTTACCATGTTTCATTAGGACTGCACCCATGGCATAGTCTCTTGCATCATTCTGCATCTCAAATGACTGCCTCAAGTCAGGAAGTGCAAGTACAGGAGCTGAAATGATCTTTTCCTTTAATGCATCAAATTATTTTTGTTGTTTACCTCCTCACTGAAAAACCTACTTCACAATTTTCAATGCATGGAATGGAGTTGCAATAGATAAAAAGTTAGTAATAAATGTTCTCCAATATTAGGTTGCTCCCAGAAACATTCTAACCTATGTCATTGTTTTGGGCCTTGGCCAATTCAAAATGACATCAACCTTGGAGAGATCTATTTTCAACTCCCCTCTTCCAACAATATGACCCAAGTAGACTAAAGAAGTTTTTCCAAATTCACATTTCGACATCTTTAAAAACAATTGTTCTTTATTCAAGACATCTAATGCTTGCTTTAAATGCATGACATGTTCTTCACGAGAATTGCTGAAAATTAATAAGTCATCTAAGTATACTATCACAAATTCATCTAGAAAAGGCCTCCATACATCATTCGTTACACGCATGAAAGTAGCAGGAGCATAACAAATCCAAAAGGGCATAAGCAACCATTCAAACAAACCTTGCTTTGTTTTGAATGTTGTCTTCCATATGTCTCCTTCAATGATTATGATTTGATGATAGCCACTCCTAAAGTCGAACTTAGTGAAATACACAACATATTTCAATTGATCAAGTAAATCATCAATTCTAGGAAGTGGGTAATAGTTCTTTACCGTAATCTTGTTTAATGCACGAAATTACACACATATGTGCCATGTTCCATATTTATTTTTCATCAAAACAATAGGTGAGGCGCATGGCGAAGTACTTGGTTGAATGATCCCCTTGTCAAGAAACTCTTGGATATTTTTTTTTATTTCTTAATTTTCCATCACTCACATCATGTACATGCCAATGTTAGGAAGAGGACAATATTGCTGCAATTGGATTTCATGTTGGATTTCTCTCTTGGGAGGAAATCCCTCGGGCTACTAAAACATCTCATCTTACTGGTTAACAACCTTAACCAAATCATATTTCAACTTTGAATCACAACCTTGAAAGGCTTCATTATCAACATCAATGTTGGGGTTGAAGCTTGGGGTTCATCATTAGAAGCACGGAATTCTTTCTAGAGTTAAAATGTCTCTTCATTTGTCCGACATTCACAAGTGAAAGGTTTAGTTTCTTGCAATGTGCTCTAACAATGTACTCAATGCCATATTTGAACAAGTGATATTTTTGTTCATGGTGATAAAATATAGCTTTCTTGTCATAAATATATAGGCTTCAAAAAACAATACCACATATGTCTAATGGCACTACATCAAGCTCTACCTCATCAATGAAGTTTGCATTAATGGCGAATTTTAGTTTGCATTTTCTAGTTACTTGCAACTTTGCATTGTCACACACCCAACCTAAAGGATATGGTTTATGATGTGGAATGGCTTCCAAATTCAAATTTTTGATAATGTTTTGAGAAGTGAGATTTGCTTGTGAGCCACTATCAAATAGAGTGTCAATTTTTTTTTTTAATGTTTTGAGATGAATCTAATATGGAAAAGTTATATTATTTTTTATTCAATTTGAGTTTCATTGTGACTATTTGAAGAACTATTGCTAGCAATGGATTCCTTACCTTTTGATCCCATAGTTGTGATATTTGTTTCATCTCCCGAATCGGATCCTAAATCATGTTGTGTAGTTGCAGCTGTCTTTTTCATTCCTTTGTTGTTAAACATTTTGTGTCTGATCTTAGGATGAAGATTCTAACAGTGATATTCATCGTGACCATCCTTTGAACAATGCTTGCATGTTAATTTTTCTCCCTCTTTATTAATGGAATCATTCTTCCCTTTTCCTTTTAACTCACCCTTTCCTTTGTATCCACCTTTAAATGACTTTTTTCTACCCTCTTTTGGAAAATTTTACCCTCTTGCTTCTAGATGTGTTGCATGTACACAAAACTCATCTAAAATTGTAGGGTTAAACATGAGAATGGTATGTCTCAAATAGCTATGAAATCCTCCAATGCATTTCAGAAAAGTATCTTGAGATGAAAAATCTACATCCAATATCAATGCTCTTCTTCTAAACTATTGTGTATAACTTTGCTCATTTTGACCCTTTTATTGCCTAAATGTTTTCCAATCCATGATATTTTTTTGCATGTATGCTAATGGATAAAATTTTCTCCTTAATGCAGAAACCAAAATCATTACAAGAGGTTAAGAACTTACCATTTTTCTTCATGTCCTCTTGAGTTTTGGCTTCCCACCAAATAAGTGTTGCTCTCCAATATTAATGAAGCAAGCTGAATTTTGGTCTCATCATCCTTGATTATTTTTAGCCTACAATACACTTCAAGTTGACGAACCTTATTATCTAATCTCTCGGCATTTACCTCTCCATTATACATAGGAAATTCAAATTTTATGTCAAGTTTCAACAATGGAATTTTACCATGTCCCTTTGGAGAATGTGGAGGTGTTTATGAAGCGATTGATGTAGAAGATGATGATGGTGAATATGGTGGTGAGGATGGAGGCGCAGAGAATGGTGGTGTCAAAGGTGGTTTATCACCATTACCTCCATTACCTTTTGGACTCTTTTCCCCATATCCTCCATCTCCTCTTGAATACTTATCTCCCTTTTGAGGATTGGAGCTCTCACCTTGTAACCTTGTGTTTATCTCTTCAAAGAGAAATTTCACCATTTGTGTCATGTCAAATAATTCTTTTCTAAAATCCTTTTCATCATTTGACATATTTTTAGGCTCTCCTTCATGTGACATGCTTTTTGAAGCTTCAAGTGCAACTTGAAGTGAAATTTGTGGTGGAGATTTCGACAATTGTGCTCTCCTTGTCCTTGACCTAACTTGAGGAATTGAAACCACAAGATTTCCTTCTACTCTCTTGAGCTTCAACCTTGTAAGAATTAGAAGCACTTGCAAACAAATTAAACCCTCAAAAAAAAAAAAAAACCAAAGCTCTAATACCAAATTGATATGTATTTGAAAGCTTGAGGATTTATTGTAAAATTTGCAAGTGAAAATATTATGGTTTTTAAACACTTATGTCAATTTCATTAACACATTAACATGATTTAAAACTCAGTTTACATAAAAAAAGAAGACATCAGTACCATAAAAATATACACACAAAAAAATGATGAGGGAGTTCACCCCTCCTGGGCTACATCTCTTGGTCGAGCTTCCAATGGTTGGGCCTCTTTCATTATGCTCAAATAAGTGTGTTTAAAACAAGTTATAGTGCTTAGAATGCTAAAAAAATGTATCCAATGGCTCCAAAACAGTAAAAAACCCTTAGCTAGGCTCTTTTTGCTGCAAAAAATGTCAAAAAATAAATGAGTTATGATCCAATGAAGTTTTCTACTAACCATTCCACAATTTTCACTTCCTTGCAGTATCTTCTACAAATTATGCCTTTTGTGGCCACAGTGACAATTTCACCCCATGCTGGTGAGATTCCCACCACCCTGGGTGAAAATATTTTCCTCCTTAATCATGCCAGTTGACACTTTATCTGGCTATTTTTTCACCAAGTGGCCGCTTTCCCGCTGTTAACCTTGGAACCTTGTACAACTTCCCTCTAGTTTGCAAAATCGGGTTTGAATGGTGATTGGATGGTGTGTTAGGGTTAGCGGAACCCTGCTCAAGGTAGGAACCATGTGGAGACCCTGCTACATATTTGAACTCTCGTTCAAAGACTTAAACCGCCATCGTAACCACCAACCAACCCGCTACATCAAACCTTGGCATATGGGTTATGTATTAGGGTTGCGGTGGTGTCATATGGTATGGTCCTCCTCCACTGATATACATTGAAAAACCTTGAATTTTGTTTAATATGTGGTTTCGGGGTCAGGGTTAGCCCTTGACCTTGGTTGGTGTACTAGGGTCAAGGGTTAACCATGGTCCCCATCCCCAATTGAAACCTTCATAAAATTTAAATATCATGTGTCTCCTATAACAGTTAAGAACCATCGTAGGATAATTGGCGGAGGTATTTGTTGGTATTTGAGAGGTCTGATGATCGAATCTCGTGAGATTCTCATCTCCATAACCAAATTTTGGTTGACCAAGAGGAGGCCACGTGGCAGCCACTTGTTGGCCCATGTGGCGCTCCCTCATTGGGCCTCCACGTCAAAATTTGAACTAATGAAATTCAACCAATATCGCACCAATAATATTATGGCACTTGTCAACTAAGAATTAGCCGATGGAGGACCAGTCACCCTACCATTTCATGGTTCAGTCAACAACATGGAATGTTGACTGGGAATCCCTACAATGCAAATTCAATTTTTGTTTTTGTTTCCCAAAATGGATAGAACGTGATATTGAGAGCATTCGATATCGGATTTGAGTGAAATGAGTTGCATTGGACTCATGGTGATGCGATCTACGCTTTGGAACTAGTTTCGAGCCAATCTGTTAATTTTGAATTTTTAGCACTTTCTTGATCCACTGGATCATTCCTCCCAACTGGAAGCTTTTGGACCCCAAAATATCACTTTCATTTAACAAACAAATCAAGGTACAATTCCCTCACCCTTCCAATATCAATCCATTTGGATTTGCTTATATTTTTTCCAATGAGCCGCACACGAAGGTACTCCACGTTCCCTCGTTTTAAAGTCCTTATTTTTTTGTCAAGGATAATTTCTTGCTGCAATTATTCAAGATATTCAGAAGATAAATATTCAACAGAAGGAATCTAAACATTCTCTCCTTGATCTTAAATCAAAGGAGGCTGATACAACCTTAAATTATCAACATTAACAACTACATAAATTTGCATATATGAAGGAAAATCAAACCTGAAGGCATTATTACCAATCTCTTCTAGAATTTTGAATGGACCATATCGAATTGGTTTTAGCTTTTTACCTTCTCCTTGGAGTCTCTCTTTGCTAATGTGAAGCCAAAATTCATCACCGACTTGGAAATTGTGATCTACGTGATGCTTATCATGTCTTTACTTGTACTTGACTTGACTTGACTCTTCTCCAACTATTCTTGAACTATTTGATGTACTAATTGAACTTGTTCAATGAATATTTTATCTTTGTCTATGTCACTATGACCATCATTAGCAACATATTTCCCAAAGATAAAACCTAAAGGATATTTGGGCGAGTATCCCAAGCATGCCTTAAATGGTGATGTTTGAGTCAACGAATGCTTGGCCCGATTGTAAGCATGTTGAATATAGTGCAAATGTTCATCCCACAACTTAGGATGCTTGTTGCAATACCCATGAAGAAGATGTATCACTGTTTTGTTCACCGCCTTTGTTTGGCCATTTGTGTGCAGATGAAATGTTGTACTCTTTTTCAATTTGGTGTCCATGAGTCCCCATAAGCTTGACCAAAATTTCCTGATAAAGCGAGAATATCTATAACTAAAAATGGATGTGGGCAACCCAAAATGCATCCATACATTCTGAAAGAATAACTGAGCAATTTGTTCAACTGTAACCTGCTTTTTACAAGGCATTAAAATATACATTTTGTTGAATCTATCCACAAGTACATAAATATAATCATGACCTCTCCTAGACATAGGTATACCTCCTAAAAAATCCATAGAAACACTCTCCCATGGACGAGAAGGTACATGAAGTGTTGTATACAATTCCAACTTTCTATTGCTAGGCTTACCAACAATAAGAGAAGTATGCACTTCCCTTATGATGTTGACTCTCTCTCCCCATGGAATAAAAATCTTGCCAAGATGGTATAATAATTTATCATGCACATGATAATCCAATTCCTCTATTTGGTTACTTTGACACAAAGTCACATATAAATCTTTGAAATTACTATCTAAAGCATATTGTTCAACATAGCTCTCATGCATGACAAAATTATTCTTAAGAATAATGGATGCACTAAAAATTCGTCTAGAAATCATATCAACAACCTTGTTATTGATACCTTTCTTATACCTTATCACCAAGTGTAATTATTGAAGAAATCCCATCCATCGAAAGTGCCTTGGTTGTTGCAAATTTGTTTGTGATTGCAAGTATTGCAATGGTTGATGAGCCATGTGAATGATTGTTTCCTTACCCATCAAGTAGTGTTTCTAATTTTTTACACTTTTCACCAATGCATACAATTCCTTGTCATATGTAAGATATTTAATCACTACACCATTAAAAGTTCCTAAATGAAAAAAGATGGGCTTACGGTGTTGCATTAGTTCTACGCCCATGGCATAGTTGCTTGCATTAGTCTGTATCTCAAATTACTGTCTCAAGTCAGGAAGTGCAAGTACATGATCTGAACTGATCTTTTCCTTCAATGCATCAAATTATTTTTGTTTTTTACCTCCCCACCGAAAAACCCACTTCACACTTTTCAATGCATGCAATGGAGCTACGATAGAAGAAAAGTTAGCAATAAACTTTCTCCAATATTGGGCTTCTCCCAAAAAACTTCTAACCTCTGTCATTGTTTTGGGCCTTGTCCAATTCAAAATGAGATCAACCTTGGAGGGATCTATTTTCAACTCACTTCCTCCAACAATATGACCCAACTATACTAAAGAAGTTTTTCCAAATTCACATTTTGACATCTTTAAAAACAAATGTTCTTTCTTCGAGACATATAATACTTTCTTGACATGCGTGACATGTTCTTCACGAGACTTCCTGAAAATTAATATTCCATATAAGTAGACTATAACAAAGTCATCTTCAAAAGGCCTCAATACATCATTCATCACACGCGTGAAAGTATCAAGAGAATTACAAATCCCAAAGGGCATAACCAACCATTGAAACAAACCTTTCTTTGTTTTGAATGTTTTCTTCCATAAGTCTCCTTCAATGATTATGATTTGATGATAACCACTCCTCAAGTCCAACTTAGTGAAATACACAACATCTTTCAATTGATCAAGTAAATCATCAATTCTAGGAAGTGGGCAATGACTCTTTACCATAATATTTTTCAATGCATGGAATTCCACACACATGCGCCATGTTCCATCTTTCTTTGGAACCAAAACAATAGGTGAGCCGCATGGCGAAGTACTCGGTAGAATGATCCCCTTGTCATTAATAAACTCTTGGATTTGTTTTCTAAATTCTGCATTTTCCATCACTACCATACTGTCCATGCCAATGTTAGGAAGACGAAAATATTGTTGCAATTGGATTTCATCTTGGATTACTCTTTTGGGAGGAAATCCCTTAGGCTCCTGAAACATCTCATGATACTAGTTAACAGCCTCAAACAAATCATATTTCAACTTTGAATCACAACCTTGAAAGGCTTCATTATCAACATCAATCTTGGGTGTGATCATTAGAAGCACAAAATTCTTGCTAGCGTTAACAAGTCTCTTCATTTGTCTTGCATTCATAAGTGAAATGTTTAGTTTCTTACGACTGTTGGCAATATGATGCAGACTGTTGTCCTTGATGGCA